>VRYO01002734.1:7533450-7588917 GCA_009812075.1 Sialia sialis | reverse complement strand
TCATCCCTTCCTGGCTGCAACCTGCTTTCAGGTGACTGTAGTCAGAGAGGAGGTCCCCCCGAGCTCCTTTTCTCCAGGCTGACACCCTCAGCTCCCTCAGCCTCTCCCCATAAATCTCGTGCTTCAGCCCCTTCACCAACTCTGCTGCCTCAATGTGCTTCATGCCCAAAACTGAGCACAGGGTTTGAGGTGTGGTGTCACCAGTGGTGAATACAGGGGAGGTGATCACTGCCCTGCTCCTGCTGGTCACACTGATACTGATACAAGTGAAGGTGCTTGACTTTTCCTCTTTTAATTAGGAGGAAAATTATTATGTCCCAGTGCTACCCCAGCTTTCAGGAGTTTATTTCCAGGGATTTGCTTTCCAAGAGAGTGCTGAGATGTGGAGCTGCCACTGGCATGCAGGAGTCACACCTCTGCCCACCCATCCTTGGGCACCTCATCCTGGATGTTGCTCCCATTACAATTTGGCTGGAGGGCATCCAAACACCCCTGCCCAAACCTCAGTGGCTGCCTCTCTGAGAGTTGTCCTGAGAGTACTCACACCATGTGAGCTGTGTCACTGAATTTGGGCCTTTTATGCCAATTCTGGGCTTATTCTGACTGTGAAGCAGCAGCTCTCAGTTCTGTGTCAGGCCCTGGAATGGGGGGAGTTCTTGAACCAAAGTAGCAATGTCAGTCCTACACCGATGGGAATTTGTGTCCGTGAATTTGATTTACTCCTCTGACTTCTCTCTTCCTATTGAAAACTGCAGTGATGGTACTGAGCCAGGTAAAAGCTAATCTCATCTCATCTCATTTCTGTCCACACTCCATGAGAAAGAAATGGATTCTGGAACAGCAGCACAAACACCACTTGCTTTCAGGGGACTCTCTCCAGTGCAACTTCACAGATATGCAGGAATATTGCTTTCTGTGAGGATATTTAAGGCTGACATTCAATGCAGGCAGCTGTTTTCACTCAGAGCTCAGTATTTTTGGGCCTGCTATCTCTGCTAACACTGAGCAGGGCTTGAAGAGGGAGGACAGGCAGGAAAACTAGCACCTGCACTTGCAGACAACATTGCATAAGACTTGCGTAGCTAAAATCGTAACGCTACTTACACTATGGGCACCCATCCTGGTGTGCCTATTCTTTTCATGTGATACCTTCCCGTTTTCTCTTTTGTCTTTAGGGGAATAGACATTATTTTCTGGTTCTGTGGCTGAACTGACCTTCAACCTGTTCGAGTGTCAGTGTGGTGCTGGGAGTTATAGAGTTTTAATCCCAGTGATTCTGGGTTTAAAGACGGATTTCCTGATCTAATTTGGTATGATTTTTAACAGGAATGAAAGGAAGTTTGAAAAATTTGGAACAAAGTGGGGAGGTGCATCCCCAGAACGGGAGGAGAGGGAAGGGCTGGAATGGAGCAGTAGGAGGTGGAGAACTCTCTCAAATCTTCTCTCGAGCTCCATCGGGATGGACCAGGAGCACTCCTCCAGCTCAGTGGTTTGTGCAGACACTCGTGAGTCGTAATCTGAATCCTTGTTTTGCTTTTGCCAGCTCTGGTGAGATCCTCCCTCCTGCCCAGGTCCCCTCGGGAATCGCAGCACAGGAGGAGGTCGGGGCTCGGCTGCTCCCTTGGCTGTCCCATCCCTGAGTGTCCGGAGCCTCCCCTGGTCCATCCCGGTGTCCATCTCTGAGTGTCCGGAGCCTCCCCTGGTCCATCCCAGTGTCCATCCCTGAGTGTCCGGAGCCTCCCCTGGTCCATCCCAGTGTCCATCCCTGAGTGTCCGGAGCCTCCCCGGTCCGCCCCGCTGTCTCAGCTCCCTACAGCACATTCCCACTAGATGGAGCGATGGCTGAGCCGCAGCGAACCCGCGGAAAGGAACGGAACTGCTTCCACAGGGGGAGCAGGCTGAACATGAAAGGTTTTATTTTCCGAAGACTTTCCTAAGTTTCCTAGCTGAGGTGTGTGAGGAAGAGCTCTGCTTCACAGCATGGAAATGCAGCTCCCTTCTGTAATGAAGTGTCCTGCAGGCAGCTCCTGCTCAGGGAGGAGCAGCCATCAGCACTGCTGGTCCTCTGTCACAGGGCTGTCACTCCCTGGTACCTGGTGCTCACTCTCAAAGACCCCCCTGTCCCCAGTGTCCCTCTCTCTGCCCCTGCCATGGCAGGTCCCCCATCCTGCTGCAACTTTCCTGTGACCATCCTCCCAGCAATGCAGCATCTCTCTGAGCCTGCCTTGCCTTTTGGCACCTGGATGCTCACCACAGCCTCCCACCAGCACCTGGGAGCTCGCTGCAGCTGGAGTGGGTTCCCCCAGGTTGCAACACGAATGGATTTCACCCTCTTGCACGCCGAGGCAGCCTGGGGAAGCCTGGGCTATGCAGCACACGGGGCTCATGCCAGGATACCTGGAGCTCAGGTGTCCAAATGCTGCTCCTCCTGGAGCCCACACAAATGTGGAGAGTGTGGCAGCACCCAAAACTCCTGGTCACAGCCAGGACAGGTACCTGGACATGGGAGAGCAGCCATGCTCACAGGGCTGGTGCCTGGGCTGCTGCTTCCCTGGATCAGGCATCCCCTCCTTTCCCAGCCTCGCTGCCACTGAGAGAGCAGTGACCACACGTGTCTCTGTCCTGCACAGCCCCACACTGCCGGTACCAGGACGTGTCTGTCCCTGCTGGGTCTGTCCTCTCTCTTTTTATCCCTTTTGGGATGCCCCATGCCAGCAGCTCTGCAGGAGGGTGCCCTGTGCTGGCTGCTGACTGCATCTCCCTGAATGGTTCTCTGAAATCCTGACATGTCCTTGCTCCCAGGCACCCTGTGGTGCAGACATATGTTCCAGGAGCTGCAGTTCTGGCTGTTCCTGCAGGGAATTGGGCTGTGGCAGAGATGCTGAATCCCGTGCCAGGAGGGTGACCCTGTCATGGGCAGACTGTGACCTTTTAGCTGAGGGCTGCACAGGCTGCAGCTCTGTGCCAGGGCTGGGACCCTGCACAGGGGTCACTCAGTGTAGCTGAGCCTGTGTCTCAGCCACCCTCTGACTCTGGATGCACTACAGGGTGGGTTTGGTGTGAAATAAAGCTGCCTTACTCTTCTCTTGGGGCATTTCTCTCACTGCTGAGGGACAGAGGTTTGGCTAATCCCAGTGCAGTGAGGTACCAGTTGCAGCTCAGTTAATGTATGCTAAGTAAGAAATTTAATTAGCCAGTAGTCAGTCTGCAGGATAATTTCCTCGGTTTGATGTGCATCATTACCACTTCTTTCCTTTGTATGGGAATTATCAAATCTGCTTTTTTTTTTCTTTTCTATTTACAAGTTCTTCTCCCTCCTTCCTGTCACTGCCATCTCTCCCCTACTTGCTAATAATAGCTTAAAGTGAACTTTGAATTGTAATAAATCATATGATAACATAAGATAGGATAGGGTAGGGTAGAATAGGGAAGGGAAGGGAAGGGAAGGGAAGGGAAGGGAAGGGAAGGGAAGGGAAGGGAAGGGAAGGGAAGGGAAGGGAAGGGAAGGGAAGGGAAGGGAAGGGAAGGGAAGGGAAGGGAAGGGAAGGGAAGGGAAGGGAAGGGGGCCCTGACAGGGCCTAAAGAAGTCCTGTCTTCCTCAGCCTCCTCTTCTTCCCATTGCTGCTGGATGAAACTTCCCTGAGCAGAGGATGCCTGTGGTTGTCATGTGGCTGCTCTCTCCATATGATGGCATTTCTTACTGATCATGTTCACAGACCACGTCCGTCCGTCCATCCATCCATCCATCCATCCATCCATCCATCCATCCATCCATCTCCCCTCCCTCTCCGTTTCCTCCTCCCTCCTCTTCCCTGCTCCATGCCACTGCTGTCTCATCCCTGCTACTTTGAAAGCTTTTTATTTTCCCGTTTGGCAACCAGGGGCTGATGGGGGCTCATTTGTGGGCTATGTGCTGCCTCACCTGAAGTGGAATAAGAGGTCTCTTACCCAGAGAGCAGAGATAAGTTGATTGGTGGTGTTTTACCTCTCTCTGAAACTCAAGGTCTGCTTTTTGGAGGTTTTTTAGAAGCTGTTCATGCCCTGTTAGTTTGAAATTGTACTTGCAATAACTTATTTCTGGAGCTTTTCTATTGTGCTGTCTGTGCTGGCAATCAATTATTAAGGCAGCTTATTTACAGGCAGTGCTTACTTTTGTCTAGCACCTCCAGTGAGATGTGGATAGCAACATTTTTCGTTGCTGGCACAGAGAGACAGATTCATCCTCTTTCAGAGAAAGACTGTAATCTAAACAATAACTCTAAGAGAGTCAACCTTGTATTTCAGAAAAGAAATTCAGCCTTTGAAATCACATGTATAGACCAGTAACCTTGGATTTGTTTGCTGTTGCTTTTTTAAAGTCTTTGTTTGTTTGTTTGTTTGTTTACATTTTACAGCAAAGGCTGTTCTCAGTTATTCCCACGCTCCAAGGTTGTAGTCTCTGTAGCTTTAGCACTGGAGCAATTTAAAGATGATTGCAAATCTGGGAAATGCGAGTCCCTCTTCCTCTCATCCCTTCCCTGGGAAGGAGATGTGCAGAGCTGTCACTGGCGCTGACAGCTCAGCTCCCCCCTAAAAAGCTGCATTTTGCTGTGCAGCTGCAGGCTGGGGACAATGCAGGCTCCTTTGTCACCCCCAGCACACAACAGAGGCTGGACAGAAAATCCTTGTGGATGTTTTTAGCATCAGCCTTCTTTGTCCCTTTGGATGATCTACTGGGGAAAAAGACAGGAGCTGCAGTCTCTGCTGCCTGAGCCCAGTGGGAGAAGCCATCTGCAAGTCCTTGTGGGCTTGTAAAAGCCAAAATGATGAAGGTGTGGCCCATGGTTGGACTAAGACCAGGTTAAAAGCCAAAACCACAATAGCGTTTGTGAATTTTTATCCCCCCCTTCTTTTCCTTCATGGTAATCAGAAGCCACCTCATCAAAGGCAGGTCTGAACCTACCAAAACCCAAATTTATAAAATTTGCCTGCATGGGTGCTGGCATTTTCCCTTACCCTTGTGTCTCTCTGCTTGACTTCTGCTTAGAAAGTTTAATCAAGAAGTCACCAATCTGAGACACCAACTCTGCTATTTATCTGCATTTTTCCAGTCCCAGCAACAGTCCCAAAGCTGACGAGGCCATGGTGCTGGAGGGGCGTCTTTCTGTTCAGAGAGATTTAGGGGATGTCTCTGCCCATCACCTTCCCCTTACTCCAGTGGGACAGGAATCCCTGGTGGTCTCAGTGCCAGGGTCTTGCTCCAAGTATTGCTCCTGAAATCACCATAGTTCCTCCACGGAGTTCCAGCTGGACACTGCATCTGCAGGAACAGGCTCTACAAACTGCCCAGGCATTTATGCACTCCCTCAACTCATGATCAAGAGCTTGTCTTGCGCAGGGAGACAACACAGAGATGCTCGTGGTGCTCACCTGGAGCCAGGGCTGTGTTTCCCAGTCCTTTGTTTTCCTTCAGACAGTGCCTTTGGCAATGAGCACCACACTAAAGCAAGACCCCCATGGCTTTTCCTGTTCTGCTCTTCAAAATAACAGCTGTGTCCTTGGAAGACTCTTTCTCACTCAAAGAAGCACCATTTTACCTCTTTTCCTCCCCCCAGCTGTGGCTCTCAGCTCTGGCAGCTGCAGGTCTGAGCAGGACCACAGAAACGAGTGTTTGCCCCCACTGGCACCAAGCCCAATGCTCTGCCTCTGGCACACAGCTTGACCCTCTGCTGAGGCACATCAGGGGCTGCTCTCTCTCCCTGAGCTTTGAAGATGTGCTTGAAAATAAAATGAATGCTGCCTGTGATGTTCCAGGGAGACAGATGCTGGAGAAAGTCCCCTGCTGATTTTGGGCAAGCAGGAGGACATGAGAAATTGTTTTCAACTTTTCCAGAAGCAAAAGATTCAAAAGAAGAATTTTCTGAGGAGAGAGGCTCAGCTTCCTCTCACAGCCTGCACATCTTCGCAGCTTCCCTTGGATCAAAACCCCTCAGACCTGCAAGGACAGTGGATAAACAGAGGAGCAACACTGTGTGTGGGTTTCAGGCTCCTGCATTTTTGCTGTTCTCTCACCCCTTGCTCCCCAGCACAGTGGAGATCATTCCTATCAGCCACATTTACATCCCTGCTGCACTTCTGTTTTTCCACCCCCTCTCAAAGGCTGCCAAGCAGATGGAAAGCTCTGAAGGATTTAATGACCCTGAACAGCATTTTTCTGGGTTGAGTCTTGGTGCCCATCATGGGCTGTACACTGGAACCTGTTTTGAACATGGTCCTGGCTGTTGTGTGTGAGTAACCTGCTCACCTCAAACTTGCCAGCTCAGCTCAGCTTAGTGCAGCTGGTATTCCTGTGAACAGAGTACAGGGGCTTTAACCTTGCCATGCTGCGTCCCTGCCCACAGCAGGGAGATTCCCCAGCCTCCCAGGGATGAGAGCTCCCAGTGCTGTGTGTGCCGAGAGACCTCACAGGACTCACGACATCCTCCTGCAGCCTCCCTGCTCTTGGAGGTTAATGAGGACCCTCTGAGACACTCACATAAAGCCCAGCTCTGCTACAGAGATGTGTCACTGGTGTCACGGGCTCTGGAGCTCATTCCAGTGATTTGTGCTCATGGGCAGGAGCAGCCTGACCGGGGGAAAGGGGTTTTTCATTCACACAGCACAGGGATTTCAGTGTCTGTGGAGCTGCATGTGTTCCAAAACCATGCTGGAAATGTGGAAACAAATAAACAGCAGGGCTGGTGTTTTCCTTATCCTAATAGATCCATCCTCTGAGTGCTTCCCCAGTGCTGTGGGCTGTGGTCCAGCCAGGGAAGGAGTGTGCTGAGGTGATACAGCAGCTCCAGGAGCTCTGCACAGGACAAGGGAGACACTGACAATTTATTGCAGCTGATTAACACCATCCATCAATGCCTGATTAAAACCAGCAGAAATGTTGTTTCTTCCTCTGCAGCAGAAGAGCTCTCTTATGCAGAAAGTGCTTCTCTTAATTACCACTCTGTAAGCCCTCAGTGAGACGGAGCATCAGCATTATAGCTTAATTTCTCTCTGTGGTAATAACCTTCTCATTTCATAAGTGCATAAGACAGGATAATACCTATGGGTTTTGGTGCTTTGCTTTTGGTTTGTTTTTATTCCCTGTCATTTGTATCAGAGGGGTATTCCTTCTTTCAGTGACGGAATAGCAGAAAATGCAATAGTATGGCAATTCCTACAGCAATTAGAGGCAGAGCCATGCTGTAACCTCATGTGGGGCAGGGGAGTTCAGGCTGAGATTGCAGATCCAGCTCTCACAGCGGGCTTATTTCTGTTATCTGCTCATCTGTACTCAGATTCTGGGTGAAACCCCAGCTTGGCTGACGTCAGGGTCAAAACTCCTCAATAAGTTCAATATTTAATCCAATTTTTAATTTTTTTTTTTCTGCCATTACATGCTTCCTTTAAATAGTTAAAGTTGTTTTTCAGTATTTTAAAGCACAGGTACCTCAGCCACTTAAAGAAGAGTGTCAGTGGGCTTGTGAGAAAATGTAACTTCATTGTGAAACCTGATTGTGGCAAAAAACTTGGATGTAGCTGGGAGTCATGCACAACAAACAGCAAAAGGGCATGTATTGAATAGAGGTGTGTACCTAATCCTGTGTACCAAGATTTGGACAGGATCATGCAAGGCAGAGATGTTATAGCCCTGAAATGCTGGCAAGCAGGCACTGACAAAAAGGCATTGAGGAATTTTTGGAAATCAGAGCCAAAAGTGATTTTTGGCTGGGATAAATGCAGGAGAGTGAAGGTGAAATATAAAACAAATGCAAGAGAGAGTGGGTAAAATACAAAACAGTGCCAGTCACAGGAGGGGCTGTGAGGCAGGCACAGGGGGAGAGATGAGCAAGAGTCACCCTGTCTGTGCTCTTTGTCCTGCTGGTGTGGGTAGAAAGTGGGAAGAAAATCTTTATAATGGTTTTCCAGCTGCCTGCTGCGTTAAGAAGGGATTGTTTCAGCTGAGCACATAGGCTGGTGTGATGGCAGGACAGGAAAATGCCATGGCACCTTGCACCTCAGCAGGGATATGCTGTACCCAGCCCCTTCCCAAACATCAGGGCAAAACACATAGTGAAATCCAGAAAATGCCTTTTGCACTTAATTTTTTTTTTTTTTTTTTTTTTTTTATGCTGGAGAGCCCCATGTGAGGCAGGAATAAATGCTGAAAAAAACCTTTAGGTGTCACAATCAGCAATTTGAGCTTTCTTGTGCTGTTGCTACAAGAGGGGAGGAAGCGCTACCTGTGCCAAAGTGGTTTTACAAAGTGGTATTTGACAAGGAGAATCAGTGCTGCTCTGCATATCTGTGGGCAGCAGTACCTGGACAAGCCAGAAAGTGGTCATGGAACTCCAGAAATTCATGAGCAAAGCTATAACTTTCACTTGGTTACCTGAATTACAGACTCTGCAATCAGTTTTACCCAATTCTGGCAAGACCACATTCTGGTCAGTCCTGAGTAAGACGCGAGAGACTCAAAAGTCGCAGGAAAACAAAGCAAATTGTAATCCCCAGAAGAATGGGCTGGTTCAGCCTGATGGGAAATGTGGCTCTCCAGGGAGATACCTGGAGGCAGGACTGTTCTCCAAGTCCTGTGTCTGGCTTACCACAGCATCAAAATATAAAGATTGCAAAAAGTTTTAATGGCTCCAAAACCCAAATAATGCATAATTGGTGTCCTCTGTAGGTTTTTGATTGTTGATTCTGATAACCAATTACAATCACCTCAGAAATCCCACAAATTCACCAGGGAAAATATTAATTTTTGTATGCCCTGCCCTAGACAAGTTACCTTGCCCTCTCCCTTCTTCCCTTCTCTTATCTCCAGTATCTCTTCATCACTGCCTTTGAAAATCTTCCAGCAAGAATTTTCCTGTCCTTCCATGTTCTTCACCCTCATTTCTAGACATAGTATCTTTTTAACATCTAATTGTTCTAATTGCCTAATTATCTATCTCACAAAATTGTGATTCACAGCTGAAAAATGTTCTTTAGCTTCTTGAACATCTCATTGAATTCCTCTCATGGAAACCAAGGTGAAGTTATTGCCAGGAGGAAAGAATGGCCATAAGCCAGAACATCATTTCCCACTGCAAATGGAGCTGGATTTGGTTTCTGTCCCGATGCAGATGTCCCCAAGACCTCATGGGCTGCATCTCTGTGTGCCACATCTGCAGGCTGCTGGAAGTGTTCAGAGGGGAAAGTGCAAAATGTAGGAGACAACTCCAGCACTCATTTTTACCCTCGGCACAGCCAGATCTCCCTGTGCTATGTTTTGGGGTTCTATAGTTTGTGGCTTCTCAGGGTTTACGGTCCTGGAGAAAGCACAGTAATTTCACGACTATAAGGCGCACCGGATTATAAGGCGTACTCCCGGGTCGTCGACAAATTTCTGAACCTTGTCCACATATAAGGCGCACCAGACTTTTTTTTTGCAGCGAGAATCTGTGTGTAACAAAGTAACGATTTAGTAACGGAATTGCACGATTGCTGAGTTTACTGGCAGGTGCTCAATTTGCAAACAGTTTTCATGGATCGGCACAGCCTTTAAACGCAGCCCCAGCTGCCCTCCCTGTGCTGCGGGCCCCAGCACTCCTGCCCGCCCCTGCCCCCGGCGCCGGCTGGCGTGGCTCTTGCGGCTCGGCTCACAGCTTGCACTTCAGGGTTGGCAAATTTCCGAACTTTGTCCATATATAAGGCGCACTAGATTATAAGGCACATTTCTGGGTTTTGATCAAAATTTTAGCCAAAAGAGGGCTCCTTATAGTCGTGAAATTACTGTAATTCCAGGGGTGAAACAACATGAAAGCAGGCAGAGCTGACATCTGTCCTTCCCTTGTCTTTTCAATGAACTCGATGTCCATCTAAATATCCAATGTTCCTCTCCAGCAA
This sequence comes from Sialia sialis, assembly GCA_009812075.1. NCBI lineage: Eukaryota > Metazoa > Chordata > Aves > Passeriformes > Turdidae > Sialia > Sialia sialis. Next base: position 7,579,014 of record VRYO01002734.1, on the reverse strand, counting down.
CTCCTGAGGGCTCCATCAGCTATTTGGGAAACTACTCATAAGCCTCAACTTTTTCCAGTGTCTGAGTCATGGGCTTCTGCTCCACAGCATAACAAGGTAAGTTAGTTTGGTGCTTTTGGAAAAGCAGTAGCAGTGCCTGAATCTAATATTTTGTGGATTTTTTTCTAACTCCAAATGTTCCTGTCTTGAAGAAAGCGCTGTTGGGAGATGCTGGAAAGCAGAGCATTAGCAGCACAAACTGCAGCACAAACAGGGACTGGAAATTCTGAAAAAGGCTTGTCCCAGCACAGGGACACATCTCCAGATATCCACAGGAGCTCAACTGTGAAACAAGTACAGTCCAGCAGCCAGGGATCAGCTCTTTCCCTCTGTACCCTGCTGAAGTTAAAGCTGTCAGAGGTGTGCACAGAAGGTGTCTGTTTACACCACTGCAGAATGAGAAAGGGATGAAGTTTAAAAAGCAGACAACTGCCATATGTTCATATGTTCACATACTGACTGAAAGCCTGGGAGCTGCTAGTCTGTATTTCTCGTAGCAGGCTTTCCACAGTTGCATTTTCCTCAGCAGCAGCTAGTGGATATGCACTGAATTTGCCAAGCTTTGTAAAGGAGGTGCTGAGAACCTCTGGCTCAAATTTGTGGGGCTTAAAGTGTGTGGCAGCATGCCAGTGTATGTCCTTCTGGAAGTGTGAGCAAGGCAGGTGGGCTTGTTTTTCCATGTTTTCCAAGAATATTATTACTGGTAAGTTAAATAACCTACAGCACAAATACAGCAAGGCTCTGCCTCGAAGCTTCTGGGACACCAAACCTTGAGGTCTTTTAGCCTAGGAGTGCTCAGTGTACAAAATAGGAGAAAATTTAAAGCTGTCCTCTGAGTGACAGTGAGCTTCGTTTGGAGGATTTGAAATTCCAGCAGGGATTTCCAGGAGATTTCCTTAAAGCAGCCTGGTGCCCTGTGCAAATGAAATGCTGGAGTGCTGAGCTGCCTTTCCCTGGGGAGTGCGGGGAGGGGAAGGCTGCACAAGAAAACTTTTGCTTCAACATTGGTACTTCCTTTTTTGCCTGGGAATATGCTGGATGGTTTCTGGGACACTTCATATGTCTTCCCACTCTTCAGGAGAGCCAGGTACATTCATATCCAGGAGCACCAGAGCTCTGCTCTTGAGCCAGCATCACTGATGCTGCTCCTCCCTCACTTAGCAGACCCATGCAAGGACTGAGCTTAATTGACTTGTGTGGAGCCAAGGTTGGATTTGGAGCTGGAAATCTTGCTGCCACATCCAAATGGCCTGATTAGGAGAATAAGACACCCAGGAGCTCTGTAATGTGGGTGAGCTCCAGAAAATTTACAGTAATTTCACAACTATAAGGTGCACCGGATTATAAGGCACACTTCCAGGTTGTCGGCAAATATCCAAACTTTGTCCATATATAAGGCACACCAGACTATAAGGAGCACTTTTTTATTGTAGCAAGGATCCGCGCGCAACAAAGTAACGAATTAGTAACGGAATTGTGTGATCGTGGGGTTTACTGGCAGGTGCTCAATTTGCAAACATTTTTCATGGATCAGCACAGCCTCTAAACGCAGCCCCAGGTGCCCTCCCCATGCCATGGGCCCTGGCACTCCTGCCCTTGGTGCTGGCTGGTGCAGCTCTCACAGCTGCTCTTGCGGCTACCGCAGCTCGGCTCATGGTTCTTGAGGCTCAGCTTGCAGCTCGCACTTCCAGGTTGGCAAATTTCCAAACTTCATACATATATAAGGCGCATGGGATTATAAGGCGCACTTCTGGGTTTAGATCAAAATTTTAGTCAAAAGGGTGCTGTATTTTTTATTTTATTAAAGAATAAAGAGGAAGGAGGCAGAGCTGGAGGGAGATCTGGATGCCATTGGGTACCCAGTTGGGTACCACTAATGGGCATCAGAGGGGATGGCAGAATTCCCCTTTAGTGATAAACTCTTGCTCTTGAAGCATCACTGGCCCTGCTTGTGGAGCTGCCTGAAGCACGGCCCCAGCTCAGACAGGCTCCTGCAGGACTGAGCTATGGCATTCTTGGGATGAGTTTTATGGGAAATGCTTGAGCCACTGACCTTGCACAACCACACAGGACACATCTGTGCACAGGACACTGACCAAAACCCCTCTCCTGCAGCACATCTGCCCCAGCAGATGATATGTTTTTATTTATATTTGTATAAAGGGGCCCTTTTCAGAGCCCCTTTGTTTCTGCTGCTATGCAAAAGCCTCCTCCAGACATACATTAAAGAGCTTCACTGCTCTCAAAATGGCTTGTTTGCCTACTAAGGGAGGCAAAAACATCTCTGAAGTTGGTGCCTGAGCAGCACTTATATCTCAATTATCTGCACATTGCTTCTCTGTGCATGAGATTATGAGCTAACACATTTTCATGGCTTCATCAGCACCAGTTTAAGAGCAATATTTATCCCTGGTCATGTCAATCCTTTGGTCAACTCAGCAACAAAGGTGATGCTTGCTGCCCTCTTGCCAGAGACTCCACTAACGAGCTGAGTGATTTATTCATTAAGGGCAGGGAAATCTGGAGCTTTATTCCAGAGGCCCTGGTGGGAAATTTGCATGAAAATTTCATGCTGTTCACTTGCAGGAGCCCTTCCCTGCTGTGCTGCCCTTCCCCTCGCTGCAGGAAAAGGTCTTGCTGTGCTCCAGCAAGCCCTTTAATAGAAATACTGAATCCAAAGGGGGTTTTTCTGTAGTTGTTGTTGTTTTGAAAAAGTCATGGGACCAGGAAGTTGTCTGTAAAAAAAAAATAAGTTGGACTTTGGAGTCCTGGGTGGCTTTTTGACAGCTCTGGCCATGTTGAAACATCAGAAGTTTGCTCTGGTCCCATTAAAGATCAGCAAAACATCCAAACATCTCCTTTAAAAAGCTTTGGACATGCAGGAAAGCTGCCTCCCAGTTCTGGAGCAAAGGAGTAGACCAAACTGGTCAGCAGGTCTCTAGTACCTGGACATAAAATTAAATTTGAGTTTATTTTAGAAGTCAGGATTCATAGCCTCAAATGGGATTTGCTGTAAGTCTAGTCACACTTGCATTTTGACTTTGTCCTGCTTGCTTAACTAAAGGTATTGCAGGCACTGGCCAGGCTATCTAATATCAAATCCAGATAATATCCTTTGTGTTGTTTCATGAAGGATGAGGGGATCCCAAACCCATGTATGCATCCAGGCTGTGCTGGGCTGCTGGTCCCTGCGACTTCTCTTTCCCCCTTCTTTGCAGGAGGAAGGAACAGGAAAGAAACAAAAATTATACTGATATTTTATTTTTAATTTTCAGTGAAGAAATGTATTGGCCCACGAAACACAACCAGCAACTTCCACATGGCCCAACCTGGAAACCTGGCTTTAAACAGAGGGGGTTTGGTGTCTGAACCCCAGTGGAGGCGGGAGCATGGACAGGGATGATGTGTGTGGGAGCTGATGCCACTGTCCCATCTGGTCACTGTAACCCTGACCTCAAGCCAACCAGCAGCTGGACACAGCCTCTGGTCCTGTCTCTGGCACTCAGATACCATTGGGAAAGGGAGATTTCTTTGGGAGGAAAAGCCTGGGGGGGCTTCAAATGGGGATTCCTTGGTGGAGACGTGACTTGGTCTGCTGGACTTGCTCATTCAAGTCTGGGTGTGTCTGCATGGAGAGTTCTGTCCTCATGAAGGGTAAATTTAGGAGTGCAGGCTTTGGGATTGTTGACTGAATCACCACTTGGGCAGCCCCTCAGAGGGAGATGCTGGGGTAGACAGGTCTCTGAAGGCTTTCAGGGACCACACACAACCCCTCTGAGCGCTGCCACCCAGTGCCTGCATCCCTTCCTGCCTGGGGCTCATGGCTTTAGGCTGTTTTTGATGGAAAAGCAATTTTGTCCTCTTATTGTTGGTGCTCCCAGCACTCCCTGTACCAACTGCCTCAGGGGCCTGAGTGGCAAATGCTCTGCTGAAACTCCCAAGCAATAGATACCTTCTATAATTGCACCTTGGAAACAGTCAACTGGCTCCTGCGATGAGCTTGTGAATAATTGAAGCAATATTTGCAGGGTTTGCACTGAAATACTAACAGCTGTGGTATGTTTTGATATTTATGAAGCCAAATAAATTATGGATTAGTCAGTGCAGTGAGCCCAGCATGATGCTTATTACTTGTGGAGTGCTGGAGCTGATGGAGTGCTATTCACCTCTTTTACTTCCATTGTGTGCCTGAGTATGACTGGTGTCTATTACTGGACTTAATAGAGCTTGCTTGCAGGTTTAAGTTCCAGTCCCTGAGAGCTGATGGGGTGTTTTAATTTGTTCCTCACTCTACAGGCTTTAGAAAGACTTGCTGGGACCATATCTCAGGGTCACAGGCCGTGGCATCAGCTCACAGATGTGCAGGTGATTGTTTCTGTGCTAATGGGGATGGGTGCTGGCAGAATTAGCAGCAATTCTTGGCACCAAACTGGAAATTATACAAAATCCAATCTTCTTGGCAAGCTGGTCTGTGGGTAAATGTTGTGTGTGTTCTCTAGGATGCCTCATTCATTGCACAAACTTTTCTTCATAACTGAGCCAGCACTTGTGAGATTAAACTCTTCACTCCGCTTTCTATTATCTGAGAATGTACTTTTTAATGGATGAAAAAGTTTTCACTTCACAAATGCTCCAAATATATTCCAAATTTCTCCCCATCAGTGGGAGCTGCCTGCTGGGAAGGGATAAGGAGGGAGCAAGTAACCCTTTGGAGCAGCAGATGGCATCCTACCACTCCAAAGCTTCCCAGTGCTGGGAAGTGTAATAAATATAAAATAGCAGTGCCTGTGCTCTGCTCTGCTCAGAGCTGCACTCAGCAGCTTGGTGGAAAACTGAGGGGCTAGGAGCAATTCCTTTACAAATCCAGTACTTTGTGTGTTGCCCCAGTTTTCTGGGTTGGAAAGAGATGCCTGCAGCTGGTCTGCTCACCCAGACCTGCCTGGTCCATGCAGCCCACAGAGTGCCCTCACCAAGTGGGCACAGGGAGCTGTCTGGAGAAATTTGGGTTGGGAACAGGTGATCTTTAAGGTCCCTTACAACCTGTCCTGGTTCAGGGCAAATTTGGGAGGAAATTTCCAAAGGGGTCTCTCTAGAAAACAGATTCAAGCAGCCCCTCCCCAGCTGGTTCTGGAAAAGATTTCCTTTGAGAAAGGTGGAAAAAAATCCTGTTTATTTAACAAGCAAAATATTCACAAGCATAAAAATTGAATGATATTAAGTGATAAATCCTCTTGCTGTTCTGAAGAGGTGGTAAATTGAGGAAGTCCTTGTTGTGGGGTGTCTCTTATCAGTCCCTTCCTGTGTGGGAAATATTGCATCCCGGCCCTGGTGGGCCACAGGTACCAGCTCCACGTGTTCTTCTGGGTTTTCAGTCCAGAGCAGGGCTCAACAGTACCAAGAAAAAGAAAAGTCACAGTTCAAGGAACTTCTCTGCCTCAGCTAGCTAAAAAAACTAACTAAAAGCAAAGGAGATCTCTGTCCCACTGTCTGTGCTGCACACAACACAGTCTGTGTGAAGGATGTGGGGCAGCAAGGGCAGTTCCTGATAACAAACTCTGCACCTCTTCTCTCCCTATTCACTCTCAGAACAAGTGTTAAAGTTGCAGAATTTATTTTTCCAGCACAAACAGAGAAGATGTGGGGATGTAAGCATCATAAAATCACCCCAGGCAGAATCCAAACCATGATTCTATGAAATTGTGCCATAAAGCGCCTATTAGTCTGAATAAAAGATTATAAAGTCTAGAATGGCTGTCTCAGCTGCAGAGATGTTCCATGCAGACATCTGCATTTTACTATACCCCATCCACAAAACTGGCTGACATCTGCCCTGAAAAAATTGTGGCACTGAAGCCTTTTCCTAAAACATCTTTCTACAGGAGTTCCCAGGTGAGGCAACCCAGGGCTACTGCAGAGAGGGGAAGTCTTTGTATCCAATGAAGTAGGGATAAATTCCTCTTCTTTACTTTCTTTCCTGAAGATTCTGAGTGAGGGGATGGAGGATATTTTCTCATCCTGATGTAGGTAAAGACTGTACTTTTTCAACTGCTATTGGTTGAGGCAATGTTGCAGATATTTTAAAGGAAGTTTGAGCTGAGTTTCTGTCTGCTGTTGCTGTGTTGCAGATAAATTGTTTGCAGCCTGTCTCTAGGGACAAGTGAAAAAAATTTCTTCTATCCCAATTTCCTTGGAAATGATACAATTATCAGAATCATCACAGCGAAAACAAAAGTCTACTGCATCACAGAGACATGAGGTTTGAGTTTCTGGGGCTTCTACTTTCAAAAAAATTCACTTCAAGAAGAGCTGCAGCTCACTGTGCAGAGATGATAAGGAGTAAAACTGATTCCATAGCTTTTTTTTCCCCACTGAGAGCTAGGACATTGTTTGCTCCTGCCCCTTCAACACCTTCATCATCATCATCATCATCAGACAAAAACCTTATCACCAGCTCTGGTACTGATAGTCCTGCAGCAGTGATTTCTGCTCCTGTCACCAGTCCCTCTCTGTCTTTCAGCACACCTGCTGGTGTGTGCTCACTGCTCACATTCCATGCTAATTCCCTCAGTGACCATTAACTTCCATGAGCACAAGATGCAGGATAAAACTGGAGGCACAGCTGGTGGCTTTTGGGTGAGAATGTCCCCATATCTGTTTCCTCTCAGCTCTCTCAACATCACCATGGATGCAGGTGCTTCTTGCTCCTGGCAGCTCTGAAGGTGCTGGCTGTGATGAGCAGCTCCAAGGAAGAGCTGGGAGACGGATCTCAGCTCTTTCCAGCTCACACTGATTTCTAGACTCCTACAGGTTTCCCGCAGAGGCTTGATAGCTAGGAATTTATCTTACTGTGTTAGTCTTGCTTTTCTCATCTGCCTCTTGGCACCTGCCTTAGCGCACAGACTGCAAATGTCTGGGGAGTGTCTCTGTTTCTGATGGACGTGGCCCAAGCCATGTCAGAGGAGGGACTGTGCCTCAGGATGGGCTATCCCACCTCTGGGCTTGCTCTGCAACACTTTTGAATAGATGACAAACTTTTGGCATCACATGCCAGACTCGCGTGATGGCCACATTTCCTCATGTGTGCCCATGTCTGTGTGATGGCAGCATTGCTCTGAGGATGAAGGAGCAGAGTACAGGCAAAAAAACCTCCTCAATTCCCTGCTTTCTGCACATTCAAATGGAAATTTACAGGGAACAAAAGTCAACTAGGAACTGTCACAGCCAGAATCCAGGCTCCTGACTCTCTGCACTCTTCTCCTGTGGTGTTTCAGAGCAGAACGTGGAGCAGAGGATTTGCCTTGTTCATGCTTTGCTCTGAGTTTGGTTTCCTGGGTAAAGGATTAAGACTCTGAGTGCTCCCAAACAAGGTGGTGGGGAGCAGGTGTTCAGGATCTTCTGCAGGCAGGTTCCAAGTACCCACTGGAAATTACATGTCACTTGGAGTTACTGGAGCTGCTCAGCACAAACTGCAGGTCAGGGCATTGACATCAGCTCTTGCAAAGACACTGCAAGGATTCCTTTCCCAGCAAGGATGCGAGCATTCACATCAGCTCAGAGAGTTGTTTCTTGCTTTAAAATGACCAAAAAGGTAGTTTTAAAATGAAAGAAGGAAAAAATCCCAAACAACAGCCTGGAGGGAATCTTTCTATTCCACAGGAATTCTGGAGCACAGTTTACTTCTGTGTTTTCCTGGGGCCTTGTTCCATCTGTATTTGCTTTTTACTCTTCTTTGTTCTCAGTCATGGAATGGACATCTTGATTAAAGCTGTTCTTCCAGTGAGGAGGCAGAATGTAGCATTATTTAATCTGAGACTTTCCATGAATGTCTCAAAGCAAAAAAAAATAAATAAATTAATCATGAGTTAGCTATTAGAATAAAGAATTTTTTTGGTTATGGCTTATTGAGGGGGCTCACCATTGCTGTTTTTATATTTGTCTCTTCCTAGTTTCCAAAGGGGTGCTGGGTTTGCTTTCAAACTGCAACCATGTTGAATGGGGAGGATGGAAAGATGAAGAGGAGGCAAATCTTAGCAAGTGCCCTAAGTGCCACTCTGAGCCTCCAGCTGGGAACTTCACTTTAGAGAGCAGAATAAAAATAACCAAACATTGGGCTCAGTAAGACAATGTGATTAAGGAATTGGCAACTGAGATATTGAGAATTTTATGCTATTTTTTTCAGTTTTTGCCACGTTCTCTTCATTTGCCAGTGGAAAGCAGGTAAGAAGTCCAGAGAGGAATGAGCAGCACAGGGAGCCAGCATTTACAGCAATTTCACGACTATAAGGTGCACCCTTTTGACTAAAATTTTGATCGAAACCCAGAAGTGCACCTTATAATCCAATGCGCCTTATATATGGACAAAGTTTGGAAATTTGCCAACCCAGAAGTGTGAGCCGTGAGAGCCCTTAGCAGCCGGCACCGGGGGCGAGTGGCAGTGCCGGGGCCTGTGGCAGGAGAAGGCACCTGAGGCTGCATTTAAAGGCTGTGCCGATCCGTGAAAAATGTTTGCAAATTGAACACCAGCCAGTAAACCCCGCGATCGCATGATTCCATTACTAATTCGTTACTTTGTTGTGTGTGGATCCTCACTGCAAAAGAAAAGTGCAGCTCTTAGTCTGGTGTGCCTTACAACTGTGAAATTACTGTACTCAGGTAAGGGAAGAAAGTTGTCCTTAGCTAGGCAGGTCTGGCAGCTCTGTGCCAGCCCCAGGAAGGACTGCAGAGCAGAGGTGCCCTGGGACCCAACACACAGTTAAAACATCCAGAGCCTGGTCACTGCCAGCCAGAGTGACATTTGGGAACACATGGGCATGAGAATAAACCCAGGAGCTTGTCCCAGGTACCAGCACTGGCCTTGTGCCTTCAGCCTCCCCCAATAAATGTCATTTTTCCCCATTGCAAGCAGTAGACTCCACTGGTCTTCCCATGGGAACATCCCACATACTCTTTCTCGTTCACTCAATTTTTTTCCTTCCCACCTTTCAAAGAAGCTGTGTTTATTTGGATTGAGCTCCTAAGCAGAGCTTGGATGGGTTTATGAGCTCTGAACCCACAGACAATTACAAACATGGCTGGCTGCCTGGCTTTGTTAATTAGCCACCAGCAATGCTTCATTTTCCCCTCTGCGGTTTCCTTCTGAATTAGTAGGGCACTGCTCATTAGTTCTCTTCCTCTTTGGGATGCCACAGTTGAACATTATGGCATCCAGATATGCCAGTGAGCTGAGAGTGTAAGCTTGATTTGTTTGGACAATAAAAAAGTGCTAGTTGCATTTAGATAATCAAACAAAATAATGGCAAAGCTATTTTGGACTGTTGCAATCTGCCCTTCCCTGTCCCTGCGCTCCATTTTCTTGTTTCCTGATTTGCTGGAAACAAAGATTGGAGTAAGTGTCCTCAATAATTTCTTGATTTTGCTTTGAAATATTAAATTTCTCTTCTTCTGAATCTGGTTTTGTCTAGTGGGTGCCAGCTGATGGGACAACACCCTGGCACTGATGATGTGCAGCAAGTCAGCACATGCCAGTTTGGGCTCAATTCAACCAGAAATAGCACTTCCAGCCACTTGATGCTTATTTAATAACTTAACAAAAAATACCAGCAGTGGCAACCAGAGTGGTAAAATAATGTTTTATTCCATGAATGAACAAACACTACCATGCCACATCCTAAAGTTCTTTCTACAAAAGATTGTGGACAGAGCAGATTTTTACATTTCTCAGTTCAAGTTCATTTCAGGCTCTTGAGCCTGTTCAGCGTAGCAAAATCTGGACACGCAGCATTCTCATGGTCTATTTGGCATATTGCCAGATAAAGCAGATTTACACTGTAGTTCTTGTTCACACAATGTCAATGCACTGTAAATTAAAGGAAATAATCCCAACCAAACTAGGTAATTTCTGTGGTTTATCAATATATTTTTTCATGATGATCAAAGTACAACCAACATTCAAAGCTTAAAATAAAGGTAAGAAAAAAGACACACTAAAGAACACAATGGAAACATCATCATTGCTGTCAGGGTGTGAGTTTACCCACAGTACTATGTAAAAAGTAGGAACCTGCATTGACATTCAAGCTGTTAAAAGAAGAAAAGAAATTACAATAATTGTTATATTTCCAAGCTAGTGCTTCTAAGGATTCCTGATCAGCAAAGAAGTGTTACTGCATGCATGTCGAACACAAGACTAATATTGGATTGGGGATCTGACAAAGAGCTGACTTACATTCCTTTATATACAACAAAATGAAATATACAGTTTTAATACTGGCTGTACATTTGGTCAGAATATTTTACAAGGAGCGACACTGTCAAAATTCTTATGATGCAGAACATGGAAGTGGATGGACGTTGGATTCCTTTCTGAGAGCTGAATGTTTTCAGAAGTTTTAAAAGGTGCTTTCCGCTGCTAAAATGAACAGTTAGACCTTTCAAAGCAAAAAAAAAAAAATCCTCTTTTTTTCTTTTTTTTTCTTTTACGGTTGTCAAATCTAGTGTAAACAGAAGAGATAATTAAATGTGTTTGGAATATGCTAATCATTGACCTGGAATAAAACTAAGCCACTGACAGCATGTGCAATGAATGTCTGCACATTGTCTCTATTTAAATGGCTTTGTAAGATGATCTGTGAGGTCTCTGGCACAAATTCCTGTACCACAGCCTCACCTAGCTGTTCCCTAGCAGGTTACCAACCATTTGTTCCAACACTAAAGAAAGAGAAAGAATAATCATGACTGTCGCATTTTTTTCTACATCTCAATAAAAAAATATTTCAATGTAAGCTGATTTAGTTATTTATGTGCATATTTTTCAAGGCTGCCAAAGAAAATACTCAATCTTGCTGGCAAGAGCTATTTTGGGAACACAAGAGTGAGTTTTGCTTTGCTTTATTCCAATTTTAATATCTGGGTAGCTCAAGTCCCATTGCCTCATTAGACCCCTGAAGTCTAAAGTGAGTTGGTTCATTTGTTTTATGTTTTTTCCCCATCCAGAACAAGCTGAGAAGCTAATAAGGTAAGAATGAGACCCAATGAACAACAGAAGTAAAAGCCATACAGAATTAACAAAACAATTACAGGAAGGTAAAGATCAGTGTAACTATAGCAATATTTCACACAATTGGATTTGTGTATCCTTCAGCAATGACAAACCTCCTGAAGGTGGAAAAGAGCAGGCAAGTGTATGAATCTGTATCCTTTAAAATAATTGTGCTATAATCTTCTCCATGTATTAGATTAGATTTTTTTCTGACACAGTGTGATGCTAACTATAGTAACCTTAATGTGGATGATGGATTTCACTGCTACTGCTTGACTGCTTGACTGCAAAGAGACATTAAATCTTCCAGTCCTCAAAGTGGTTTCTTGGGGTGCTTCTTCAAGTTCAACATCTCACCATTTTCACTCTAGAAGTCATTCTGCGGCAAACAAAAACCAAAAAAAACACCAAAAAACCCCCCAAAAAATCAAAAAAGAAAAAAATAAGATGTTGGTTGTGATGGATTTACTTCAGACAGCAGTTTCTGCTGAGTTCACCATGCTTAATGTTCTTCCATTTAGGAAGGAGTTGCTGTCAAGTAAAGCAGAGGAGCTGCTTTCAGTTTTTGTTGTTTTTTTTTTTTTTTTTCCTTTTTCTTTTTTTTTTTTAAATACATGCTAACAACTTCTCTTTCTTCAGGAAAATGATCCAGTTGCATATTGTCAGAGAGATCTGCCTTGTGCTTAGCACGGACAAGTAGTGTTAATCATCCTCCTCCTCCTCTTTCAGTGGGGCTAGGGGCAGTTTGTCTGGAACCTGGAAACACTCCACAAAGAAGTTGACAATGGACTGGTACAAGTGCTGCTCAAATGCTGCATTGCTGAAGTAATGGCTTTGATCAGGGTAAATCTGCAAAAAAACCCAGGTAAATAAACAACTATGAAGTTTAAGATCTCAGGACTGAGCACCCTCACCTGCAGCTTGAGCTGCAAACCCACTGCATCTCCTCAGCATCACAGGGCTCCCCATGGATGCTCCTGAGTTCCAGGGTAATTTGGGCTCTGAGTGCAGACTTGCACTTCCTTCACAAGTTATTATGGGGCAGAGGATTTTCCAATTACAGTAATTTCACAATTATAAGCCGTACCTGATTATAAGCCGCACATCCTGGTAGCCGGGTAGACCACGGGATCTGTCCATATATAAGCCATATATAACCTGAATATAAGCCGCACTTTTTTTTTTTAAAAAAAAGCGAGGATCCATGTGTAACAAAGTAACAAATTAGTAACAGAATCGAGCCAGCGTGGGGCTTGGTGTCAGGTGCTCAAATTGCAAACAGTTTTCATAGACAAGTGAAGCCTTTAAAGGCAGCCCCAGGCACCCTCACCAGCTGGCTCTCACTTCTGGGTTGGCATTTCACTGGGATTTGTCCATAGATAAGCCGCACCTGAATATAAGCTGCACTACTGGGGTAGGCTGGATTCTTCAATGTAAAAGGTGTGGCTTATAATTGTGAAATTACTGTAATTCAATTTCCAATAGGTTCAGTCTAAAAAGAGCCAGCCCACAATTTCCTTGGGAAAACCAAAAACAGCACAGTATTGGAGAGAAATGGCATCAGGTCATACTGACTAAAATGAGGGCTTCAAAGGAAAAATGTCATTAAGTTAAAAAGATTAATAAATATTGCTAAAGAAATAATTAAATTGAAAAAAACACCCCAAACTGTGAAGCCAGAAATGAAATAGTTTAAACCCAACTTTTCATTTAAATGGAGCAGGTAACTTGAAGAAATGCAGGAGAATCCTAATGGGTTGCCTAGGCAGGGATTTCAGGGTGGGTTCATTTTGAAAGATTTAATGGCTTGGACATGGACCATGCAAAACAGAGATAATTTGGTGGAAATTGGAGCTGTGCCATTCTCAGTGGGATGTCAGATTTAAGTGACACATATCTTCATAACTTTTCTGGTTGATTTAATTTAGAACCCTCTTTCCCAAAAATTCATCCTGAATTTGTTCTGTTCCCACAGAAAGTCAACAGGCGTAAGTTCCTTAGAGATGTCTCTCACAACCTAATTTACTGTAATTCAATGATTTTTCTACAAATGTCCAGACCAAAACACTGATGTCACATATAATAGAAACATGTTATCTGCTGTGCTATTTCTACTGCCAGGCTGAGTTTGCAAGTGGTTTTTCAAACCTTGCTTCATAACAGCAGTTTGAGTTCAAATAGGGAAATAACTGTTCAAACAGCAAAAAAAGAAACATATACTGTACCTGCAAGCTGTAATTAGCCTTTGCTCTAATTAGGTGTGTGATAAGGTCTGTAGTATGCTGAAAATGGATTTTTTCTGTAAAAATAGATTGCAATCATTAAAGAGACAAATTTAATTACCAAAAATCAAAGCTATCACAAACATAATGAGCTCAAATTATGGGCTAACTTACCATCAGCAGTAGCATGAATGATCAAAAATGTCTGTTCCTTTAGTAATGAGACTCTGTGTGATAATTTGCTGATCTGTGAAGGTAAAGGTTGCAATAAGATTAAAAAAACTTGCTAGAAATTAGCAATTTATATGGAGGGAATAGAAGTGCTTATTTCCATTTGATACTTTATCACCAGGATAACAAGCAGACACCAGCACAGCATATTCTGCAGGCTACTTATATAAATCTAGAGGTAAAAAAGACCCCACCCTGTGCTGGCAGGGCAGTGTCAGCAGCAGGAACATGTCAGAGACCCTCCTCTGTTCTGATAATGTTCAATCAAAGCCTGAACTGTAGAATACATGGAAAATATCAAAGTGAATTAAAAAAAATAAAATAAAAAGTGTGCCCAGGTGCCTATCTGGAGGGACCTTGGAGTTTGAAATTCAGCCTCAATGAGTTTTGACAGCTCTGATACGAAATTCAGGTGTCCACTGCTGAGAACACCTTAGCCTTCATCTGTCTTTCAAATGCACAATACAAATACAATTACTAAAAGAACAAAAAGCTTTTACACTAATGTTGAGATTATGACTGCAAAATTTGAGACAATGAACTCAGAGTTTAGGTAACCAGGATAAATCTTCCTTGTGAGGGCATATCTGCTTTCTCTGTGAGTACTTTGCTGCCTTCATCTCTTCTGGCTGGAAAGAAGGCTTAGAAGCTGAACTAGATTTTCTTTATAAAAAATTTTGTTTGTGTGACTATTTTTTATCATCAGGTTTTCCCCCCAAGCAATTTCAGCACAGGATCCAACTGATCCTATGGTGTATTAAACTATGTCTTTATTAACTGGTGCTGTGTCTCCTTTTCCATCTCCTGGCACAGAGTTCTGCCTATCTGAAATATCACAAAGTTTGAGAAAGTCAAGCTGAGTTTCTCTTGAATTTGTTTATCTCAGAGAGAATCAAAGTGGCAAGATCATTGGCAAGAACTTTCCAGGAGGTCATGACACCGTGTCCTCGGGCACATCTGAGTCACTCAGCTCTTCCAATCTCTAAAACTGTATTTACCCAATTTAGAGAGGCAGACACGAGGGCCAATCAATAAAAACTTTATCCATGATTACGATTAAGACAAGAAAAGCAGCAAGCAGGCTGAAGGGCACCTTCAGAGCTTCACCAGTGTGACCCTCTTGCATAACCTTGCTTCCTCCCCAAAGGAGAACACGTGGAGGGAGAGTTCAGCTCACATTTTATCAGGGAAATGCAGTGTCCATGCAGTTACCTCGTATGCTCTGTTATCAACCCCGTGCAAGCCCAAGTATCTTTCAGAAAAGGCTGAAGCTTGAAGAGAAAAAATGAAAATATCACTTTCAGTCATGAATACACTGGTGCTTCTGAGTCAAATATTGCAAATGCTAAACAACACCTTATTTTCTAACATGGCCTTAATTACAGAGGATGCATTTCTAAAAGATTTTGATAAAGCACTAAGGATATGTGTGATACCACAGTCTGTCATCGTCATCATGTACTTCTGGTCTTTAAATAATCACAGAAAACAATTTTCCCCTCTTTGTTAATGTAACTGAGATAGAAGAGCTCTATCACGCTGTGTCCCTTTCTCCTTTCACATCAGCAGGGAGTTCCCGTAGGTCTCAGGGATAACTGTGCAGCTCCTGAAGTCTGGCTGAGCACCACTGACTTCCCTGGCAGTCTCCTGATTTTCACTGGCACTGAGTGCACAGGGAACTGCTCAGGGAAAGGACCAGCATGTGCAGGCTGGGCCACAGCCTGCATGCATGGGTGCTTCAGGCAGGTAGGAAGCACCTTCAGGGCAGTGGGGGTGATTGGTAGCAAAGGCTTAAAGACAATTCTCCTTTATTTAAAAGGAGTAATAAAGTGTTTTGATTACATGGCTGGTCCCAGTGGTGCCAGCTAAATTACTTTAGTGGGAAAGAAGGGTTTATGGCCACTCCTAAAAGGACACAGAATATAAACCAAGCAGGATCTTGAGAAAGAAAGATGGCAAAGAAACATAATTTGTGGTCAGCAGGAGGGTCTGTGGGTGAGGAATGGGATTTACCATATAGTCTGAAGTCTGTCACTGGGGAAAGAGCAGCTCCACAGGTGAACACCTGGTTGTCTTCACCAGCTGGAAGCATGTAAGCGCTCAGGTAGCCACCATAATCCTGGAACAGAAAGGGGAAAGGGGTGTCACTACTCTTGCTGATTTGACTACAGAAACAGGGCAGCTGAGTCTTTGCAGCAAATGCTTGGCCATTACAGAGCTTTTAACACCTTGCCCTGGAAAAACTCAAAACAAGGGACATCTCCACGTGGCTGCCACTGTAGTTTTGTGCCCAAGAGCTGGCCTTTTAATCTCCCTTAATGGCTATAGCCCTAACCAGGTATGCTACCTCTCCAAAATGTTTACCCCAGACTTTCTCTACTTAAAATGAGCATCACAATTTCTGCAGCGTCTGCTGCCAGCCTGTTAACAATTCCCTGCAGAGATGCTGCTGTACGTGCAGATCTCTTCACACCCACTCTAAGCCTTTGTCTCCCACAGCAAACAATTTCTCCTCTCATCTCAAACTGTGTGTACTTTACAGTGGCTGTTTCCCAGACAGGCACACATGGCAAATCAGCCTCAGAAATCCACAGGGTTGTTGTACACATGAGTTAGATGTACCCACATTCCCACAGCTTTAGGAGACAAGGTGAAAATGAAATGGCAGTTTGCAATGGGAGAAAATAATGAACTATCTGATGACATTTTCTGAGCAACAGTCACTTTTTGCACTTGGAAGTTAATTTAAAAAAAGTCACTGATGAATACATTAGTGAAATGAAAGCTTACACCTTTAACATCACTGAGCAAGGTGCAGTCTATCCCAAAAATAAAAAATAATAAAGAAATAATAACTAATGTAAATAAATCAGGATTTAGCACAGCTGTTTAGCCATATCAGCTAGCTGGGACAGCACAAAGGAGCAATGGTAAAACATTACCTTCCCAAATACACAATGGCAAAACATTACCTTCCCAAATACACCAACTCTTGTTTTATCAATGAAATGCTCCTGCAGCATTGTCCTAGAACATGAGAGAGGAAAAGCATGGGTTAAAAATATTTTTCCCTTCAATAGCAAAACTGATTTTCTTCAGCTTTAAATTAAACTGGCCCCAGAAAAAATCACAGAATGGTTTGAGTTGAAAGGGAGCTTAAAGATCATCCAGTTATAACCTCTCTGCCATGGACAGGGACACTTCCACTATCCCAGGTTGCTTCAAGCCCCATCCCACCTGGCCTTGGACACTTCCAGGGATGGGGCAGCCACAGCTTCTCTGAGCAACCTGTTCCAGTTCTCACACCTTCACAGTTAAGCATTTCTTCCCAATATCTAATCTAAACCTGCCCTTTTTCAGTTTAGACCCCTTTCCCCTGAACGCAAGGTCCAAGCTGCTTTCACACGGGTCTGTCTGATTTAATCTTGCAACCTCATGTGTTGGATTCGACCAAGCAATGGCAACAAATAACCTGCACGACCTCTGTGAGCCATAATAAGCTATTGCACAGCTATTGCAATACTCTGATAGTGGTTTTAATGTGATTATGTGCAGAATAAATCTAACAATATGACAGGACTTGACATTTAGGGTTCTGCCCTGGTTATTCTGTTTAAAAAGTTTAAGGATTTAAAGACGGATTTTTTCCAACTACCAGGCTAGCAAAAGATTAATGTAGGAACAGATATTCAAGCTTGCTTGTTTGTAGCAGTATGACTGTACAGAGCTAAAAATAAGTAGGCTTTGAGCATGTGATACAGATAAGTGTGCTCTAATTTAGCTCTGTTTAAGGCTTGTTTTCCTCCCTCTGCTCTGGCTGACATGAGCTCCCTCTCACACACAGTTACAATTGTGCAGCTCCACGGTCCCTCCCATCTCCTTGCTCTACCCTACGCACCATTACAGCAACCAGGACTAATGAGGTTAATTATTGTAATGAATGAATTCCTTCAGTGAGTGCCATTTACCGGACAGCTTCCAGCTGATCCTTCTCCTCCAGGAGCCCCAGCCTCCTCTTGACCTCGTGCAGCAGCTTGGCTCCCTGGAAGCCGCTGCCGCGCCCGTCGAACTTGAGCACGATGGCGTTGTGGGAGCTGACCATGACGCTCTCCCATGTCACCTCGAACCTCTCTGTCACGATCTGGCTGCCAGGTGTCCCATCCCTGCAACACAAATGGGCATCAAGGAAAGGCAATTGGTGGGGAGGATAAAACAGGAAAACTTAGTAAATATGATTGCCTGGCAAAAGATTTTGAGAATATGGAAACTATGAACAAAATTAAAATGAAAGCCATCTTTGAGATACCAAACCTTAGCTACTGAATAACTAGAAAACAATAGTATGGAAAGTTGAAAGTAGAGTAATTTCACAACTATAAGGTGCACTGGACTATAATGTGCACTTTTTTTTTGCAGCGAGGATCCACACGCAAAAAAGTAACAAATTAATAACAGAATCGCACAATCGCGGGATTTACTGGCAGGTGCTCAATTTGCAAACATTTTTCACGGATCAGTACAGCCTTTAAACATAGCCCCACGCGTCCTCCCTGTGCCACGGGCCTTGGCACTCCTGCCCGCCCCCAGCACCGGCTGGTGTGGCTGCCCTCATTGTAAGGTCTTTTAAGGATAAACTGTCCAATTAAAAAGTTACACCTAAATTATTTTTATTTTTAACCCAATAAAGAACCACCTGTGGCCTGCAATGTGGAATTTTCTATCCCATTACAAAAGTACCACCTACACCCATGAAGAGGAAGGTGAAAAGGAATCTCCCCCCTAAAACCCCCATCTTGCTTCATATATATTACTATATTCTAAAACCTTAAATTCTGAGTTTCCCCCCGTGTGATATTACACACTTCTATTCAAACTGCACACCCATAACCCTAGTTCCATCATTCAATTTTGTAAGCCTTCTCCACAGCCTCAAGTCAAATGCACTCTTCCCCTGGGGGTCTGTGCCTGTCAGCACACAAAGCCTAAAATTCTCAGTGGCCAGGGCTCCAACAGACAGGGACCCACAGCCCCATTGTGCAGGGTAAAGGAAGACAGGTTTCTGGAAGGGGAGCCAGTCCCTGCAGGGAAGGCATGCAGGAGGATGATGGTGTGGGGTGGATTTTGGGGCTGGGTGGAAGCTGCAGGTAGTTTTCTTCCTCCCTCTGTGCACAGCAGCCTCTAAGCTGAGGTTTGAACCCCACCAGCAAGCACATCTCTAATGGTCAGGATTCCTCCTGTGAGCAACCAGGGCACCAGCACAGATACCTGTGAGCACAGGTATCAGCTGAGTTTTCCCTTTTCTATGCCTGTTCTGATGTATATCTGTTTCCTATGTTCCCCAAAGCTCTTTTTTTATTTTCTGCTGAAGTGGTTCTGTCATCACTGCTTCACACAAATACAGAGGGAAAGCACTCTTCTAAAATTATAAAAAACAGCTTAATAATGCCCAGTTTGGCCCAAAATTGGAGAGAAGGAGAAAGGAGAGGGCAAGACCTCCTCTTCACCCTTCTCCTTAGGGTCTGATCCTGTACAGGGGAAACTGTTTTGAGAAATACAGACTATGCTTCAGCCAGGGAGCTCAGAAAAAACAAGGCATGATTATGATAATTTTAAGCAATAATTTAGGGCTGGGATTACTGTAGAGCCACTGCCATTTTTATGTACTTTTTTTGGTCATTTTTGGGTTTCTCAGAGACACCAGGCACTTCACTGCACATGTGGCTCCCGTAATTTGCATTTATCCACGATAGACCCCAGCCCACCCAGCTCCAGAGGCAGCCTAATCAAGTGATGAGAACCAATCTTCCTCGAGCACCAGGATAATGAAGCACATTTTCTCCACAGTAATTCTGTGATGTAATGACAGTTCTCTGCAGTGGCTCTGCCCCTCGTGGAGAGCTGTCCAGGGAGGCACAGATGTTCACCAGCATTCATCCCTGCTGCATGAGGCTTTTCTCTCATGGGATGTTCCCCAGCAGGCAGCAATGGATGCAGCCAGGGCCAAACAGGTTCATCCAAGGTCAGTGAATTCCGTCCTGCAGTTTCTTTTCAAACTGCCAAAAAAACCCCCTCAGTAATGTGTATTATTATTACTAAATGTTGCATAAAGAAATACCCATCTGCTCTGCCCTCCAGGAGGAAAACCTACCTATTTAATATGAATGTTTACTTCGTGGAGATAGTCAAAGGTTTCCAGCTCTCTCTTTACTGTCACTTCAGCGAACACCAGCACTTACAAGGGAATGATTTCTGCATGAGGGCACCTAAAATTTATGCTCTAGTAAGGCTGACTGAATTCCACTCTAAAATTACCTGTTAATCACAAGGTGGATGCCCTAAGCACTGGGACAGAAAGTTAAAATACTTCTTCTATTCCTCCTCCTCCTGTTTCTGCCCCTTGAATGATTGGAGTGTACATGAAACACTCTCACAAAATCAAACAATTTACTCTGCAGGATTTCAACAGGGTGCCCTCCTGGGAGCTGAAAACCCTGGCTCAAACATAGGAAAGAAGGGATGTACATCTGCCCTCTCCCAGATGTGAAGCAACACAGGGTAGGCACCAAAGTGCTGGACTCTAGAATTCCTTACACAAAACTTATCTTAAAATTTCCTGACCGTGGCCAAGGTTTCCAAGCTGATAATGTGAACAGAAAGAAAGGACAAGCAAGAACTTACACAACCAAAAGCAAGGGGTAGTGTGCAGTGTCCGCAAAGGTCGCTGGCTTTAAGATCTGCATTGGCAATCCTAAGCAAAAAAAGAACAAAAAACAACATGTCTTCAATGTAGGAATGGTGACATGATTCCCATAGACTTTTCTGGTGTTTTGGCCACAGATTAATAGGAGCAAAATGGCATTTCTTCAGAGGTTGTGGCAAATACCACCTTAGAAACACAGATGTTGCCAAAGAAAAGGCCCATATTGTTATAGCTGAGGTGACAAGAAATGTAAATGGGGAGTACAGTGGGAGCTGCTCAGTCATGCATGACTTCTACAGCATTCAATTAACATCTGTCAATAGCAATAATTTTCCTTTTTTGGCAACTAGTTGAGTGACGCAGACAGAAATCAATATTTCAGGGCAGCAGAGAAGGAGGAAAATTGGCAATGAAAATGGTAATTTAAAACCCAATTAAGTATGGTGGTTGGGGGAGAGAAATAGAATTATTTTGCTATAATGATGTGAAGACAAGGGAGAAAGAAGTATTTTAATCCTGATTTCCAAATGGTTAAATTTTGTTGTAAACAGGAGGCAAAGCCCTAGTTGTTGTAGTGTACAGAACCAATGTGAAGAAGAGATGTGATCACTAAATCATCTTTTAACTGAATGTGATTTCTGTGGCTTTTTATCAATATCCAAAACTGCCTCCACACAAACACACTCTGCATCCACGACAGCACGTTTATTTTTGAAATGCTGACTACAATCTAGATTAGCAAAGGCCCAGCAATTAAATCGGTATTAGGAGCATTTTCAGTAGATTAATACACAGATTAGCAGCACGGTTTAAGTGGCTTGCTTTGCAATCGTTTCCTGACACACTGCCTAATTAGTTATTCCATCTGAATGCTAATAGCTTCAAATTGGATCAATGGCCCAGGGACAGCCAAAAAGGCCATTGCTTGACTTTAAATATTACTAAGTGCTATGAGCAGTGTTCCTAAGGCTGCTCAGCCCAAAGCTTTGGAAACACAGGGATGGCACAGCAGAATGGCCACGTGGCCGGTTTGTATGTACTACACACAAGTGTATTTTTGGTTAAATGAGAAGAATTGCAATGAAGCTTGCATTTAAAAAAATTTAGTATCAAGCTGAGTTATCCCTAACAAACTGCCAGTCTCACATGAGCTGGCTCATGAAGGGAATTATGGGCTCTTTACCCATCCTTTCCTGTCCATAAAAGCTGGAAGTGCACGTCTGTTCCTGTTATTTTATGGTCTGGTTTATGTTCCTTATGCCCATGTGACAAACAGAACATTTTAGGGCCATTGTTATCCTTTTCAAATGGCAACCATCTCGCAGCCTTTGCTTCACATTTTATAACATCTGGGAATGGCTGAAATCAGTAACCTGGCCCCAGCACAGCTCTCTGCTTTCACTTCACTGCCTAGAGAAATACACTCCTTCTGGCATGGGAAACATTATGGGCCACACTTCAAACCCACAGTCTTTGGGGTTTTTTTCTAGAGCTGACACTACACATGCAAGCTGAGATTTTGGGAAGCCTTTGTGCATCTCTGAGTATGTGGATTTTCCCCACATATGGGGAAGGTATCTGCTTGCAGCCAGAGGAGATTTTTTAAGGTTGTTTCAGGTACAACTACAGAGACAGGATTACATTTTGGCTGTTTGCCACCAGGCTTTTCTCTCTCTTTTCTTGTCTCTCTCTTTCTCATATATATATGTATGAATGATTATACAAATGATAGAAATAACATACCAGCTGCAGGTGCAACCTGCAAGAGTCTGGTTTCTTTATTCCAGGTGGAATCTTCTTTGTCTTGTCTCAAAAAACTTTTTTTTTTTTTTTTTTTTTTTAACTCTCTCAAATCATATGGCATTTTCAAAGAATCTTGAGTGACTGCAACGGGCAGTCATGGGAAAGTCATCTTCAATCACTGCAGCTCAGAAGCAGCCACAGCTGCAGCCAGCAAGAACACACATTATCCCACTCCAAACCCATTTCAAATGACACACACACACCCAGGGCAAATGCTTCCAACAATGGGGCACTCTACCATGTCATTTCCTAGAGTGGCTTTTTCTTCACAAAGGAAGTTTTAAGAGGAAAAAATCTCCAACCCTATCATTTTGCCTTTCTTGGGCTGAATTCTCATCAAATTCTGCCTCTGTAATAACCTCCTTATGTAGAACATTCCAGGAGAGTGCTTTGTAAACTGTGTGGGTTTATTGAGATTCAAAGTAATTTTTCCTCCTGCCAGTCTACCCAGGATGGCTGTATCATTTCACAGCTATAGCAGTGAAAGAGAGAAAAATAAGTGAGAAGAAAGGTGCTACTTACTGTAATCATCTATCTTGATTTCCATGTATTCTACCTTAGGCATTTGCCTGTCATTTACAGCCAGCTGCACATTTTCATTTACCTCCAGCTCAAAAATTTCTGAAAGAAGAAGGACAAGATCACAAAAACTTTTGACACAGTTTGTGAAAATGCATTTTACGGTCACCTTGATATATATAAAACAAGTTTCCTTGCAAACAGATTTCCTTCTAGTCCTCACAGATGTCTAATTCAGTTAAATATTTGAAAGCCCTTCCAAGTTCTGCATAGGCAAAAAGCCATACTGCTGAAATCAGTGACATTCAGTGATTTGCAGGAGGTGGGAGAGGCACCTGCTGTGTTGGGACACTACCATGGGTCAGACATCCACCCACCATGCAAAGATAGATCTCACCTGAAGAGCTCCTCAAGTCTGTGTCCAAGTTACACATCATAAATAGGAAGGGGAGGAAACTATGAAGGGCTTCAGCCGAAGTTGTGCTGCTGTACAAGACAGAATTCATGGGAAGGAAAGCCATGGGGAGAGGAGAGTGGAGAAAGCTCATATAAACCTGCAGCGTCAGGTTTTGGAGCAGTCTTGACTTTTGGAGTGTTTCAAAAATTTTCATTTTGCTTGTGTGTCTTACCCAAGGGCTCTCTGGGTCAGAAATAGAGGATTCTTCTTCCAGGGATTTAACCTTTATTCCCTCATCCTGGCCATGTGCTCTACCTGCTGAGCCCCTTCTAGAAGCCACCTCCAGCACTAGAAAGAATCAGTCCTTCCCAACTGTTAGAGAAGTGTCTCTTTCTTTAGGAGACACTTGGAGTTGAATGTCTCTCATGATAGGAAACGTCTCCTCGTGTGGGCAAAGATCCTGAGCCCCATGGAGGGGGCATTCAAGGGCTCTGGTGAGTGAGTTCTGGTCTGTAGCAGTGCTCATTCCCCTGGCATCAGTCTGGGTGTGAACCAGGGGGATCCAGGGCATTTTCTGTGCCATGTGAGCCCAAGGAGGGTGTGAGATTTCACAGCACGCTGTGTGTGTCACGGACTCTAACTTCCCTTTCCAGGCACAGTGATGAATAGATTTGTAACCCCACTGGTATCTGATTATCCTGCCCTCACTGCCCATCTCTGCTGGGCAGGCAGACAAAAACTTGCCCTTCCCAGTTAATATATTTCAGAGATCTCTCAGCAGTAGTTATTGATTCAGTGACTATTCACCCTGCTGCAAAGCCTGGCTCTTTATCAAAGCCACAACCCCCACAAAAGTGGCAAAGCAACAGCCTATTACGTTTAGTTAAATATTAAGATTCTCATTTAATTATGGCACACACAAGTAGCTTTATCAGCAGAAAGGGGCTTGCCACGTAGGGGAATTTAGTCAAGCCTTTTTATTTGTTCATATAATTGCATTCACAGAAAGCCAGGAAGACTGTGAAGGAAATAAAAAAGATTGGCATATCTCCTAAAGGACTTTCCTTTTTGTTTTAGGACCACAGGGAGCTTGAGTCTGTAGAGTACAAATGGTCATTGCTTAATTAAATGTAAGCATTCTCTAATATTCAGTGCAACTCGCTATTATCAGATTATTGCAGAATACAGAGGCAAACTCCCTTTTATAGAGTAATGGGCTCATATTAAATAAGTAAATTCAGTAACATGCAACTGTCAGCTGCCCATTATTCAAAAGCAAAAGAATGAGGGGTGGGGGAGAAAGAAAAGAATCAGAGGAAATGGTAATTGTATGCAGATCATGAATTTCAGTAGAGGATGTGTTCTACACATGAGTAGATTGAGTTCTCTGTGCAATAGATCCTACCCTTATGCATCTGTCAAAATAAAGCTAGTCCTGGTGTGTTTTGTTTCAGTTTTTAAAGCCCTTCATTTACTGTTCCTGTTTTATATTGTCTGTAATTTTATTCACCTAATAGTATTTTATAAAGCTGCCCAGGAGGATATAACACCCCTCATGAGAGCACTATCCCATGCTGGGATAGCCAGTGAGACACCTCCATGTCTACAGTAAAATTAAAGTGTTTTATTTGAAGTGGGGGACAAAAAAAGTGACTTTGGAGCTGCAGGTCAGGGTGAAAGATCTCTCCTGGCTGAAGGGCCTTGTGGGCATCAGCTGGGCTGCTCTGGAGTTATCCCTGGGGAGGGCACTGCCAACCTCAGGCTCTGCTGGCAAGAAGAAGGACCTGACACTTCCTTGTGCAAAGGGCCTTTCCTGTGACACTCACTACCTCCAGTGGGAAATGAAGCAGGTCAGCATTTCACAGTAAATCTTTAGTATGAGTACCAAGTTTCTTGGTTTGCTTGATCTCTCTTTTTATTTATTTATTTATTTATTTAATTTTTTTTTTTTTTTTTTAAAAGGTGTTGCTTAGTACCTGGGTCACATCAGTCCCTGAAGTCCCTGACTGCAGTTAAGGCTGGGCTAAATTCTTTGTTAAAATGAAAGATGATGTTTTCCCATCAAAAAGATATGAGCAGATAAATCTTGATTTCACATGAGACTCAGTGCCACACTCTGCCAGAGTGGAACCCCAGAAAATCCATGGCTTTTTGGACTCTACGTTGCCAGTGTGCAAACGGCTATAGAGAGAGCCAAATATTTTGAGAGAAGAAACCTGTTTTTGGAATAATTCCAGCTTTGCACTGATGCAGATGAAAATCATTAGCATGACAAAGCTTTTACGAAACAATAAGTGCTACAATCTCCATGGACAGATCAGGGAACCAGGCAGAGGCACCACTTGTGGGGCTCACGTCTCTGCATTATCTCTGATAATTCATATCAGGGTGATTATATTAAAACCAGATTAGGCTAAATATTTCTTATATTTATCTTACTATCTTTTTTTCTTAGATATGGGATGCAAAGCAAATCAGTGAAAGACTAACAAAAGGAGAGAGATTTGAATGATGCATTTTTTGAGATAGAGGATAACAAACATCATGCCCCAGCTGGTGTGTTTTCACCCCAAACAGCAGCTGTTGTGATGGCAGTACAACAGCTCTGCAAGCCCTTCTGCATTGCAGAAAACTTGCATTTAGCAGAGTCTGGGGTCCCCAGGAGTGCAAGATTAGCAAAGAGCAGCTACATCTCACTGTCCTGCCTGGCTGCTTTCCTCTGAAGAGTTGCAAAGCTCCAGCCTGTTCTTACTCTGTGCATCTGTTGTGTTGTGAACAGTCACCATCGGGACACGGGGACCTTGAAAAGGAAAGAAAAGAACTTGGTTAAATCTCTGTCAAAGCACATACAGACACACGTGAACCTGGTTCTGAATTCCGTGGAGCTGAAGGCTCTAGAGACTCACTTTTCATGCAAGAGTAATCTAAAAAGCAAATCACCCTGGTGTTAGAAAGAGTTTATGATGAAATGACAGTGCTGTAGACTCAAAGACAAGTGAGGTTTCAAAGCTCTTTCCCAACAGACCACTAAATGCATCTTTCCCTAATTTGTAAACATTATAATTAGCACAAACACAATCAAATCACTTGCCTTTAAAATTATTCTAATGACACCCAAACATCACAGCACAAAGCATTTACATTTTGTATGCTGTGGATAAATATTGCTGTTTTGTAGATTATTTTTTCTTAATGAATTAAACACCAGCTTGGCTCTCACACTAAAAAAGGCCACATATTCTGTCTTAAAATGCAACATTTGAGTATTGAAATCAGTCAGTGTTATACAAGGAGGATTATCATTCTATGCAGTGTACATGAGTGAACCACACAATTCACTGCCACAGGATGCTGCAGCATTCAGGATGCCACAATTTTTACCACAGGATGCCATAGGGTGCTTTAGTCCTTAGCACAGATCTGGGTTCATCTTCTTGTTCAGAAAGCCATCAGGTGGCTGAAGGAAAAATGAGATGGTACATGAGATCAAGCTCATATTATGGTTGTCACCTCCTTCTCCTGCTGTCATCTGGTGACTGCCCCTGGACACAGGACACTGGGCCAAGCTGGGCTGACCCAGGACAGCCACTCTCATGTTGCACCCATACCTGTTTGTAGATTTTTCCTTGAGCCTGACAGTATTGCTCAGGAAGGTGGAAGTAGCCCTGCAGTGATGAAATGGTAATTATTCACCTCACAGACAGTGGATATCCTACTTTCCTTCCCTTTCCCCATGATGTAACGTTGTACAACAGCAGCGAGTGTGAGCAGCTGGGGGAATCTGTGAGTCCAGCAAAGATCCCAACTGTAGGGCCAGAATCAGACACCGAAGGAATCACCTAGGCCTCTGAGATCACTGAGTCCAACCATTAACCCAGCATGCCAAGCCCACCACTAAACCATGTCCCTCAGGGCCACATTTACTTCTCTTTTAAATACCTCCAGGGGTGGTGCCTCCATCACTTCCCTGGACAGCCAGTTCTGATGCTTGGGAAACCTACTGGATGAGAAATTTTTCCTATTATCCAATCTAAACCTCTCCTGGTGAAGCTTGAGGCAATTTCGTCTTGTCCTATCACTTACTCCTTGGGAGGAGGGATCAACCCCATCTGGCTGTATCCTCCTTTCAGGAGGTTGTAGAGACTGATAACATCTCCCGGGGTCTCTTCTTCTCCAGGCTAAGCATCCCCAGCTCCCTCAGCTGCTCCTCACAGAATTTGTGCTCCAGACCCTTCTCCAGCTCCATTTCCCTTCCCTGGACAGGCTCCAGCACCTTGTCTTTTTTCTTGTGAGGGACCCAAAACTGAATGTCAAAAAACCCAACATTCTTCAAGCTTCAAAAGTAAGCCAGCTTTAAGAGACTGATACTCACTGACATTTCACCCTTTTAAGTTGTCTTCTTAAACCTTTCAACCTACAAGCAAATCCTGTGGGATCATCACTTGTGCCATGGCAATTTGTGTAGGGCTGGCTGGGAAATTTCCCCTGAAATGTTATAACTGGGATTGTGCACACAAATGGCAACAAAGGCAGGTTCCTGTGAGCCATTCATACTAGTTTGATACATGAAATAAGTTCTTGAGAGCAAGAAAAGCTTTGAGGTGCTATAATTGTCTCAGTGGTTTTCCCTGTGCTGTCAAGAACCCATGTCCCATTGCAGGCAGTCAAGAATGTTTCATCCAGACCTCACTGATACAGAGAAAAGGCAGAAAAAAATTTATTTATAATTAAACTGACTAATATGGCCGCCTGATTTTTATTTCCTTGTAATTGAGATCTTCTCCCCTGACAATCCAATTCTTTTGTTAGCACCATTTTTAAAATGCAGGAAGGTGGATTTTAATGCACTAAGGAAAACTGATTTATTCACCAGGATTTAGCTGAATTTTCCTTTCTCTTACTGATATACATTGATATGCTGACCATATTTATTTATAAATCTGCCCTGCTTTTTTCCAGCAGTCCCAGAAGCCAGACTGCTGGAAAAGCAACAATCCTAATAAACACGGGCATGATAAAATCATCACTGAAAATAAAAGGAATCCTCCCAAATGGCTTCAGTTGGAGCTGGAGTAGTCCTTTAATTAACATCAAAATGCCAAGAAAAAGAAAGGGATAAAGAGAAAAATACAATGCATATAATCCTTTTACTTTCTAATTTATTTTCCCTTTTTTTTTTTTGTTGGCATTGAAAAAGCTGTGAGAAACTAATAAATAAAGAGAAATTCTAGTGTGTAGTTTAGAAAATAACATGTATTATATACTGTGTTAGTCTTTCACTGCTAATTACTGCTACTGTTACTATGTCATCTCCCCAAAATCAAAGTTCTATATAAAATTATTCAGTGTGAGGTAATATGAAATATACTATTTTTACTCTATAACAATAAATTAATTTATTATATATTTATATTAAATACATTATTTAAAAATAATTAAGAATTAATAAGTATCCTTGATGAAGTAGATTTTTGACTTGCCTAATTTTTATTTTTTTAAAAACAAGGAAAACAGTAAAGACAGAAAACTACAGAGTAGAATCATCTTTGTGAGAAGGATTACTCTTAATATTCAATGTTCTCAATGATAACACTCCAGTTAAAGAACTTGTGAGTAGGCTGAAAGTCATCAAGAGGAAAAAGTCACTTTTTTAGGGATGACATAAATTGCTTATTTCAGTGTCAGTTTTTAAAGTAAAACAACCCAGTTACATGATAGACTGTGTCTTTTAATGCACACACATCAGAAGACTTTCAACACTCACAAGCTGAGTGCCCAATGCCTGACAGAGACAGAAAGAATTCCTTGAAAGGAGGATTGTATATTCATTAACTGCCTCCCCAGCTTTATATTTAAACCTGTGTTGGTGTGACAGTCCCATTACACATGCCATCTGCTAAATGCCATCCACTGTCATGTGTGGATCTGGGAGGGAAACCTGATTTGTTCAGTGAGCTGCTGGGAGCTGACAGGAGCAGAGGAGGACATCCCTGCTTGTGGCTCCTTCTCCAGAGCCCATCCAAAGGGGCTTCGATGGGGACTGCTTGGCACATTCTGCTGCTTCCGCTCTCTAATCTTCACTGATGACCCCCCTGCGTCCCCTGCCCTCTCAGAAACCTTTTGAAAGCTCTGCCTCTTGCCCACAGAGGTCCTGAGAGCATGGGAGCACCAGGATCCTCGAAGGATAAAACTCACTTGTGCTCCTTGAAGGATGAAACACAAAGTGCCCCATCTTAGGAAAGTAAAGTACAGTAATTTCACGACTATAAGGCGCAACTTAAAACCTAAAATTTTGATCAAAACCCAGAAGTGCGCCTTATAATCTGGTGCACCTTATATATGGACAAAGTTGGGAAATTTGCAAACCCAGAAGTGCGAGCTGTGAGCTGACCTGAGAGTTGCGTCAGCTGCAAGATGAGCAAGCCGTGCGAGCCACACCAGCCAGCACTGGGGGTGGGTTGGAGTGTTGGGGCCCGCGGCATGGGGAGGGCACCTGGGGCTGTGTTTAAAGGCTGCGCCGATCCGTGAAAAATGTTTGCAAATTGAGCACCTGCCAGTAAACCCCGTGATTGCGCAATTCTGTTACTAATTCATTACTTTGTTGCACGCAGATCCTCACTGCAAGAAAAGAGTGTGCCTTACAGTCCAGTGTGCCTTATAGTTGTGAAATTACTGTAGATACTGAGCTGCTTTGCCTTGATTTGCAAAGAGTGACCCAGCTCACACTTTACAATCTCAGGCAGGCCACTTTCTGCACGACACGGTGAAGGTGATGCTGTTGGATTTCTCGCCCCAGAGGGGAAGGTCCAAGCAGGGCTGTGACACTCCCCAAGGTGTGGGACCTGGCACTAATGTCCCCTGTCACCTCCACCAAAATTTCAAAGGCCCCTGTTACCTCTCTGTGCATCCCTGTGTCAGCAGTGGGTTGGGATGTGTCCACTGCAGACTCCAGTCCCTTCCCCTGCTCCAGAATTGCACCAGCAACTCCAGCATCCTGACAGAAGTTTGAATGCTGTTTCTTTATTTATAGCTTCAGAGAAATAAGTAAACCTATAGACAGAGCTTCTGTGTATAGGCACACTCTGTACATCACAGATAGCTGCGTGGTTAATAATGCTGCACAAGACTCTAGTTACATGAATTAGATTTTCAATTAATACAGCTGAAAGTCTGGGTTTATCATAAGACCTCTGACTTTAAAACCATTACTGCAATTATCCATGCAAGAAATAAATTTAGCTATATCACTATAATGACAACAGGGAAATTTATCACCCAGGAAGTGCTACCCATCGTGATCTGAATGGGCACAGAAACTCAGTGCCTCAGTAATTTGATAAGAAAAAGCACTGGTCATGGTTTTTCATCAATTTTAAAGCAGTTTTTGTGATTATTTCCAAGAGGGTTTTGCTTAAGCATGAATGGAAAGAAGCAACTGTAGATATTTAGGTGATAAGGTACAGATTTCTAAAAGAAAAATAGAAAATCACTTTACAACCTTGAAGAAAATATTTGTCAGATATTTGTTTTGTAATACTTTTTCTATTCAAGAGTATTCCTGATGTCTTTGTGGTCTAAACAGCATAATTATGTCAGTTAATATAACTTTAAAATGAAAATAGTGATTATAAAAAGAATATTAAATAAAATTGAAGAAAAGTTAATGAAAATTATAGAAGTGTTAAAAAAGGGTAAAAAGAGGAGTTGTCTCATTCTTCTCATCTATATTCTCAAAGGCTTCAATGTTGCAGATAATTTCAGACCAGAAGCTAAATTTACAGTGTGTAAACAATGAAAATTCAAATACTCTCTGCCAGCGCCACCAGCATATCTCTTAAGCACTGATGAATGATTTAAAAGAGCAGCTGCAAGCGATGGGAGCTAAAAGGGTCTGGCTCTGCACAAGTGAGATAATTGGCAACAGCCATCTCTGTGTAAAGATTCCAGATCTCTTTATTTGCTAATCCATGAATTATTTATACGTGCTGCATAAAGTTCATATGTTGGGGTGATATTATCAGCCTAATAAATAAAGACATGGGGAGTTGTGAGAACCACTGCTCACAATTAAAATATTTCCCCATTTGCAGTATTTTGCAGCCCATGCTACAGACAGATGTTCATGCTGTTTGCTTTGGCAACCTTGTTGACATAAACATCAAACAGATTTATGCCGCTATTCACCCTCCCCAAGGCATTTAATTTTTTAATCAAATCTTTACTTCCTCAAACGTAACTTGTCTTGTAAAATAATCAATCCTGGCTTGTTCTCAGGCAAGCACTCTGATGGTACTGCTTGTCTCTGCCCTGTGTGATACTGGTAATAAATTTCATGCTTACTTTATGTGGAGCAGAAATAAATCTGGTTGCTCTGAGGTATCAGTTAGCAGTGACTAGAGGGAAAATGAACATGAGATTTGGTCTTAATTCCACTACACAGAACAGGCCTGATGGGTTTTTCAAAAGGCTGCAGGAATGAATAAGCGTGGTCAGGTCCTCAGTCCATTCCATGGGATTTTGAGAGGTACCTCAGCAGTGTGGGAAGCAGGGCTGGCACTGACCAGCTCCTCTCTGCCCTATGGGCAACTGAAGAACACAGGGCCTTTGGGGCTGAGAAAATCCTCCCTTGCTGCTTCAGGAAATTGTGTTATAAAAATCGTGTATTAACAAACACCCTCTAAATATCATTTGGTTTGCTGAAGTAATTCCTTCTGGTGTCTTTCTCTTCTGGTAGAGGCTGCTTCCAGCTGGAAGCTGTACTGGCTGTCACTCCCATTTACACCTTTTTGGGGTTGTTCCAGCACTGTTTTCTACTAAGCAGGAGTATTTCCATTTAAGTCAGAGTAGTCATATCTCCCCAAAAGCTCTCATCCAGTCAGATAAATGAGATTATTTTAACTCCCTTTTGTAGGACAAGGTTTCTTTTCATCTTATTCTTTGATGCAAGAGTGTTTTACATTCAGTTCCCCCTTTACATTCCTTCCTGAACAGAAATGATCAGAACTCTACTCCTGCTGTTGAAGATGTCCTAATTGGTTTTAATAGCGAAACTGCTACTTGCCCATTCTATGGAAAATTCCTTGCCTGGTCCATCCTAAAAGATCATTCACCTTTTCCATGACCCCACAGCAGGCAGGCGGTTTGCAGACATCCAGCAGTCAGCATCATGTGCCCAGGTACCCATCTGCTCTGCTGAGGCATTTGTAACTTTTGAGCTTCAAACACACAAGACGAATTCTTGTCCTGAGTCTCCATGTTCCTTATTTTGCTCTTTCTACAATTAATTTCTCCCAATGCTGCCCTGCAAGACATCCAGCTTCTCCAGTATTTATCTCTGCCTTCTGATGATGCTTATCAGCTTTGTGTCTTGACAAATTCCACCAGCTTCATCCAGCTTTGGGTTCCCAGATTGCCAGGGTGAGGTCATTTCCCCCACCAGCTCCTAATGAACCCCACTGCTGATCTCCAATTAGCTTTTTATTTCTCTTCATCATAATCTACTTCCTGTTCGTTTTGCTGGTACTTAACCTTCACTCGCAATTATTTCACTAATCTCCCTCTTCTCCTTCTTAATTAATACCAGCCAATGAGGTGTCACATTGAGTGGGCTGAGCTTTTCCTCCCTGTAGGTTTTAAAAAGCATAATGCAGTAATGCACGGGGATGGATCCAAAGGGGAACGTGGAGAACATACAAACGCCAGGGCATGGAGCAGGTTTATAACCACTGTAGTGATAAGATCAGCTGTGAAAAGGAGGTGGATTTAGGAGAATTTGTTTGCAGAGTTCATGAACCTGATAGGGCACCCCTAGAGTCGCAAGTACCAGGGGCAGGAGGGAAGAACTCCAGTTTATATGTGGGTAACTGACTTCCCCAAGCCCAGGGTATTTTGTTCCAGTATGTTGGTCCAAGATATGAAATCTGAACAGATAAATCCCCATACTCAACTCCCTCTTTTTTCCAGGTTCTGTTCTATTTGAATACCTCAATTTAACCTCTTTCGATTCAGTTTTGATTCAGACTTTCTGCAATTTCTGGAAAGAGATGAAACCAAAAGTTAACACTTGTCTCTGTTTTTAAAGTATAGATTTCTTATTGAGTTAGTACATGCTGGTCCCTTCCAATCCAAACCATTCCATGGTTCTATGATATTCATGGAAAAAAGGATAATTCCTTATAATTGCAGCATAAAAGAAAATACTCTGTCTCAGTGCCATTTACACCTCATTAACAGACTGAATAAAACCCCATTTCCTATTTTCTGTTTATTTCATTAAAAACCTAGTATAAATTGATTTAGATTATCTTAATTTATTTTTTTCCATAAGTAAAATTCTCATGCAACCAAACAATGATTTCCTAGCTAATTAAGTCATAACTGGGCTGGCTATTAACTTAAAAAACACCACCAACAACCCATAAATTCAATAGCTTCAAATTGTCTGGTTATTAAGCTGTTTTCCTCTCATGAGTTCTCAGGTTTTAATATACCCTTAATGTCCTGACTGCATTAATAACGGGCTTAACAAGTACCATGCAAACAGAAAACAAAAGCCAGCAATAAACCTTACAGCTGGTCCAGCTGGCAAACAAGGTGAAAGAAGCAGTTTTCCTCAGAGGAAGCTTTAAATCTTGTGGGATGGTAACATCTGTACTACCCTTTGCAGAATAATGAGTTCATCCAAGGTTGCTCATATAGCTGGAAATAATGCACATGCACCCTGGTCTCGACATGCGGGAGGCTTCTGCCTGATTTGTGAAGCTTCATTATTTGAAGCATCAGAGGAAGCCTGTTGTCATGGTCATTTATCTCATGTGAGTGGCGCTCAGATAAAATTTTACATGTACAGAATGACCAAGTGACAAGAACTCTGGCTGGAAGCAGATGATAGATCACCTTCCTCTAGGCAATGCCAGCCAGCTCATATTTACAAGCAAGAAAATGAAAACAGGATCAAAACATGGAAAAGCAAAGGACACACAGTGCTTTGCAGAATGGGGCCATTTCAAGGAGGAGAGAAGTGCTGCTTTAATTCCAGGTATTGAAAATTACAGACATTTTCTATTAATTTTATTGTTAAATATTCATGCATATTAATTTGGGCTTTTTTCACCTGTTTTTATGCCACTGAATATATATGGGGAGTTTACAACACATTAAAGATGTACAAGTATAGACTGAAATAGTTTATAACATAAATGAGAGATCTGCTTAAAAGAAGAAAAAAAGTTCTGGAATATCCACAAAAGTCACCATTTAAATTAATCTCAGACTATAGAAACAACTAAAGCCATCATTTTAACTAGTCTCAAACTGTAGTCATAACTACAGATAGAGATGGAAAAGAAGTTCTCATCCAACTTCCAAACCAAGAATACCACCCTCTCTTTTCCTACAGAAAAAGCTCTGGCGGTACCTTCTGTTTGTGCAAAAGGGGGTTTTCCTGCCAGCCTGCTGTTTTTCAGTTGTACAGCATGTGAGGGAGTGAGAATGAGCATCTCCCACCCTGCCTTCAGCCATGGGATTTGTGACCCATGAACTGCACACAAAGGACTGAGGAGCGCGAGCCAACCGCGGCTGTTAAGTAAGGAAAGGAGTCAAGTGAATGCAAATGTGAATTATAGAGTAATTATAATATAAATAGGGCCCAGAGATTAAGTCTGGGCATGCTTTAAAACAGCAGAAACTAATTAAGGCTTCATAAGCCTCAGGAAAAGTTCCAGAAGGTCACATTTTGCCTGGAAGCGCTAATTACAGCCTCGCGCTGCCACTACACGAGAACCCGAGGTTGTGGTGATCACCCTTGTGTGGGAAACCATTCTGGTCACAGGAGATAACACTCACCCAGTGACCTGGGATGGGAGCAAGCCCCGGGAATGGCTCCCAGCCCTGGGAATGGCTCTCAAGCCCTGGGAATGGCTCCCAAGTCTGAGAATGGCTCCCAAGTCCTGGGAATGACTCCCAAGCCCTGGGAATGGCTCCCAAGTCCAGGAATGGCTCCCAAGCCCCATCACGCTGCTGTGCCCATTTAGCATCTGCTGCATGGGAACCTGCAGGCACATGGCTGTGGCACCAGCCTGGCTCCTGCAGGCCCTGAGCACATTGCAGGACATTCAGGGTTACTACCTCAGTGGGACCTCCTTATGTTACTGTTCCGAGCGGTGATGGTCACAGGAACATGGCACTCTCTTACAGGAGCAAGAAAGAGCATTTAATGAAGGAAATAATGGATTTAAATAGTGTACATCGTGGAAAACAGTTTAGAGAAAGTTCATTGGGCCAGAGGAGTGGACATCCCTTTAGAAACACACTGGGTGACTAAAGCTATGTATTCTGCAGGTGTATAATCTTTGTTTTGGGTTTCTGTCCTTGAGAGCCTGAGAGCAAAGCTTGAACAGCCTGAGAAACTGGCTGCTTTCTTGGTTCCCAGCCGACAATTCAGCTGTGCTTGAATATTATCTCTGGGTTTCTGGTGTATCCTGGCTTTTGTTAGACAGGTATTTTGGATATTTTGGCCAGGGTACCTGGCTTGTATGGTCGCACAAGGATAGAACCTCTTGGGGGTTGCCTACCCTGCTCTACCTGAACATCACCATGTTCAGACTCCAGAGCACACACTGACAAATTCTGGCTTTCTGTCCCTTGCTGTACACCCAGAACTCAGCCAAGGCCAGCTCAGATGGTCCAGAAAACCCAAAACCCCAAGACCTGCACATCACGAACCAAGTAGCAAAAATTTGTATTGAAGTATATTCTAGCACTTGGTGGGATTTACAAGAAACAAAACATTCCATCTGGGTGAACTGATGAAAAACATTTTATTTTTTAATGATATAGCACATAGATACCATTCTACTCTGGAATGCAGCAGTAATAGGCTGCAGTCATTAGTGGCCCATAAAAAACTTCCAAATGATGCTTGGGGTGGTTCTGTGCAAGGACAGGGGTTAACTTTGATGATCCTTGTGAGTCCCTTCCAACTCATGGTATTCTATATTTCTATGATGATGAAATCCTCACTGAGGCCTCCCTAAGAAATTGAATTTAGATTTGTCAATTCCCATTCCCACCTCAACCACTTGTTCTCATGCCAGCATGTCACACTCCCTTGCAAGATCAGAAATATTTGTAAAATCATACAGTAAAACAGTACAACAGCTTCTAGAGTTTCTGATCCCAACAGAAAAAAAATTCTTTTTAATTTTCATTCAGTTCAGTTCCTGAGCCCAGCTCAGAGTGAGCCTGTTTGTGACAAAGGCAGCAGATTGGTGAAAGCTCCTGATGTGGACAGAGAATGGACCTGCACTGACTTTGCCTTCCAGTCCTTGTGGACAGGCAGTGCTGTGTTCCTCTGAGATGTACTGAGAAAAATACAATAAGGAGCTTAACAGGGGGTTATTGAATTTCACAGTAAGGTGAGGTGGGGCCCAGGGAGGCACAACCTGTTGGGACAGCAAGTAGAAACAACTTCCCCTGAGTTTCCTCCTCCCAGTCAATAACCTGGCAGTTATTGCTTATGGTGTCAGCAGCAAAGAAAGTTTTAAAGTGGGCTCTCAGCCTTGCCTGAGCTCTTCAGAGATACTGGCATGGCTACATGGAGCTGTAGCCTCCAGCTGCTGCATATCCCAGCAAAAAAATACAGGTATCAGCATTTCATATTTGTTTAAACTGAGGTGTGCCTACTGCACTTTTAGATCCATAGGTTCTTGACTTGGTTAATAAAACCCATTTTCAGTGCTAATAGTTATTTCAGCATCCAATTACGTCTCTTTAGATCTCAACAACTTAATTTATTATGATATTTGCCAAAGGTCACCTGTCAAGCTCTGGCCCTCTTAGCAGGACCAGCTGCACTTGAAAAGCATTTATTTGAATTCCAGTAGGAAGTGAGCCTTTCTAAGATGCTTTGCCTTTACCGTGATGGGCAGTTTTATGACACTTTTAGTTGATACTAAATCCATATGCTTCAGAAATCTTGCTAGGCAGCAGGCTTTCTACCTAGCTAAATTAAAGTAGGGATTAAAAAAGGTATTTCCTCCCTGTGCATTTAATATTGTTTTCAGGCCCTGGAGTGAGATACTTGTACCTAGAACCACAAGCCTTCCCTGGTTATCTGCCAGAGGTGCTCCATGTCACCATGGAGTGGTTATTTGTGGAGGTTAATAGCTTCTTCATCTCTCAAAAGCAAGAAAAATAGTTTCTATTATTTTAATTTGGGCATTAAGGACAGAAATTTCTCCTAATGAAATATCACTCCAGTAGCATTTGAAAAGCAAATTTTCTCTGTTCAAATCCTTCTAACGAGCTCACTAGTTCCATACCACCCACAAGAAGCAAGGAGCACACACCTACATGTCTGAGGATGCTCCAAGTGACAAAAAGCCACAGGAAGATATTTCCCCTTGCAGCTGCACTGGATCTCCCAGATCCTGACACACTCACAGTGCTGTGAAAACACATCATGACGTGCTTTAAGCCAAAATGGGTTGTTACATTTTCCATAACTCCTTTAGTGCTGTTACAGCTCAAGCCCAAATCCCAAATGGTTCAAGAGATCCCTGCCTGTCTGTAAAGGCACTGAGGGATGCTCTGGGGCATGGGAGGCTGGGCTTGCAGGACAACACTCCAAGGGCTCCTCTGTGCTGTGGCTGGAGGGAGTTGGGAGCCCCCAACACCTGGGAGGACTGGCCCTGCACTTAGTAAGGCCCATGGTGTAATTACAGGCCTGTTACTGGATTGTGGTGGAGACACAGCAAGATCTGCAGCCATGCCTGGTTAACTCCTCACTCCAGCACCATTTAATCCCTTTACATGCTGGTTCTGTCACAGGAGTGCTCTCCTGCATACTAATGGCCGGGTTTCTGTGCTAGGAAGGTTTCTCTGCAGTGAATAGACTGAAGATTCATCGAGGCTTTCAGAACCATTCTGGAAATTTATCTATCTAGGAGCCTCTATGCCCCTTGTTGTCATTGCAGTCAGTAATGGACTTTATTTTCACAACACCTTTAGGAAGCTGGAATGACAAGACCTGCTTGAGTTCTCTAAAGGAGCTCATGACAGCAGAAAAAACCCAAATCCATGTGTCCTAACCAGCCTTTGGCAGCTGGTTAGGACTTCTCAAAGTTACCAAATGTGTCTTTGAATTCTTCAAGTTTGGATGTGGGTCAACAAATTAAGGCAGCTTTTGTAAAAACCACCTGTTTGTAAGTATATGTGTCATAAGTATCCACATCCAACTCAAGATTTAGAAAATCCAACATACTGTACAAAAACCATGATTATTTTCTAACAGAAAGGGGAACAAAGAAAGCAACCCTTCTGCTTTTTGCAGATATTTTTGCCTAAATATGGAGCTGTTTTACAGCCCATAAATAGCCCAACATATTCAGGGAAGAGCTAAGCTGTATACTTCCATTATGGCTCGCACTGATGTTTACCTGAGCATAACAACTGCTAATTACAATCTGGTTCCTGGAATGTTGTTGATGAGACTGTGACACAACACTTCTATGTGATATTTAAGGCAATACATGGGCAATGTAGAGAGGTTTAAAACACAGCTTTATAGACTTGTGCGTTGTGAATCATTGATTTACATCTGCTTGCCCATGGTTAGTAAAAATATCATCTCCAGATTTTCCATTGCTTTCCTGGGATGGCAGGTCTGGCCCAAATGGCACAGGTTAAAAGGTCTGATTAAATGAAGGAACTGAGGAAGATGTAGAAAGAGGTTCATTATTCTCCTGCCTGAAGGCATGAACCAACCTCTTATTGCAGGAGCTGGGCAGACACTTCCCTGATGGGTACATTATTGCAAAAATCCTGAGGAGGGTTAATTATCCATCATCCACCGTGGAGACAGGCTGCAGAAGGAGTCATGTTTCTGGTCTGCTCCAGGAGTCAGGGCTGCTTTTCCTTGGAGTACTGTCTTGCAATATGAGGAAGGAAATGGGGGTCATGATGCTTGACTCCAGATGTGTCCATAGGCAAGCCCCTAATTCTCTCTGTACCTCTGCTCCCTCCTTGGTAAGAGCATGAAAATGATCATCTGGAGAAAGGTTACAAAGGGATTTTCATACCTCTCCATAATTCAAATTAAAAACTTAGTGCAGCATTTATTTTGCCAACAATAAAACTTCTACCCCCTCTCCCTGTATCCTGATAAATATAAATATAGGATTTTCCTGAGATATTAAATTATATTAGGCTTTTTCTGTTGAAGGAGCCATAAATGTGAAAATTGCTGCCAAAAATATCTCAGTGACATGGCCCCCTGATTTTGATGGAGAAACTGAAGAAAAATGTGATTTGATTAATTCACAGTGAAAGACAAATGTTGTGATCTTCTCTCCTGAGGCAGAAAGGATTCAGATGCTTCTATTCACAAAATAAGTCTTTATGAGTAGAATCCCTGTTTTTGTGATGAATGTTTCATTCAAAATTTTCACAGGAGTGACATTTTAAGCAATTTCTATGGGAAAAAAATTTCCCAAAGCCACTTACAAATGCAGATGAAAGAGACTGAATCCATAAGTAGATAGGCAGAACAAAGCAAAATGTTACTTTTTTAGTGAAATTCATCAACAAATCCATGTGATTTGGTGATTTTAATTTAGCTTTTCTATGGCACACATTCATGTCTGTCTAATGGTAATCCCATGAGAGAATGAAATACTAGGAGGTTTTCCAAAATACGTATCTCCTCAAAAAAGGTCAGCATCTTTCTGCAGTAATGACATGAAATACAGCCACAATATAAGAAACATTGCTCAGAAATTTGTTTGCTGACGTTAAGAAAAAACCAAAAATCCTTTGTTTAACTCTGGAGCTGAGCTATGCCAGTGATGCTGGATGCTGGAAGCTGCTGCTTCAAAGGTTTTTCCACTCACCCAGCTGCTGCCTCAGCTCATCTCACGCTGTTCATGAGGGGTGCAGCACATGAGGTACCATTAATGACCCAGTTTTCCCACTTTTCTGACCACTGCCAGCCTCCAGTGCTTGCCAGGAGTGCTGGTCTGTGATTTTTAGCGTAATGCCTTCCCATATGATTAAAAGAAAGTGGGAGAAACACTAGTGAGCAGTCAGGCTGGGTAATTTAGAGAGATGGCCGTGATCAAGGACACCAGCCTGGGTTTGGATCCTGGTCTCAACAAGCACAAATGCTTCTCTTCAAGCAGCCCTCATCATAAAACACTGAATTCCACCCAATGGCTTTCATGGCTTAGACTCACCCACCCTAAACATTTCTCTGTCTATGGCAAACTCCAGAAGCACCAAACATTTCAGACTTCTGTCACCTGTGTGAGCAGAAGCTTGTGTTGTGTCCACATTAGTGAACAGAACAACCTGGATGCCTAAAAGGATTCCAAACCAGGGGTTCAGACCTCCCCACAGTGGAAGGTGGAACCTTGTTAAATACTGCTCTGGGCTCTTTGGTGTCAAAATGTATTTAAAAGCAAAGTCAGGGCAACCTGCCACAAAGCAGAGTCAGATCATTTGATGAAACTTTGTAGTTAAAAACTTTACAGCAAAATTCTGGAAAATAAAACAAATGTGGAAGAGCAAAAGGACTTTTCAAGGCTCAGCATAAACCTATTAAGTGAAAGCAGCAAGTGATGCTCCTAAGTGCTCCCATCTCCAGATGGTGTTTCCAAGTTTCACCAAGAGGGAGGAAAGAAGATAATTAAATTCTCAAGAAACAGTTTAAGGAGCTGCGAAGTTTACGGCTACCTGCTGCCTCTGTAAAGGAAAAAAAAAAAATGTGCGGCAGTTGTCTTAAAAACTCATAAACCACAGACAGAATGAATGAATGTCCAATGCAGGAGAAACTTGACTCAGATCATCGCTAATTTGGTTGTGCTGCTCCCTCATTAGTATGAATCACCCTCAAAGGAGATCCTCAAATTGCAGATTTTTTCTAATCAGTGCTTTTGTACCACTTGTTATCTGTGAATGGGATTAAAACATGATTTTGTCTGGCAGGAAGTAAGAGCAGCAAATCCTATTTTTAAAGATTTCCCAGGCCTACAGGCACCTCTCAGTGCCTCAGGATGAGCAGTGCATTTACAGAGCTGGCTCAGAGGACACACGTGGGGAAAAGCAGATATACCCACATAAATTTATTTTGTACTTGTTCTTTTAGGTATTTTATCAAGCACAGCTCAGTTAAAACATAACATTTTGCTCTACAGCTGCAGAGTTGCCTGCTAGGAAAGGCAGAAATTATTTCATTTCTGTTGCCTGTCATTGCTGATCTACAGCATCTAGGCTAAGCTGAGAACCACAGCTCCAGAGTACCAGAGAGGAGCCAAATTCTGTGACAACATTTTAACACTTTTCTTACAAAAATCTGTTTTCTCTTCTCCAAAGAGTGAGCTTTAAAGTCATTTGGCCTGCACAAAACACACAATAAAGGCTACCAGTCAGCCACAGACACAGCTTCCAGCAGAGATAATCTTCAAAGAGACAGGATAAACAATAGTGGTTTTATGGAATTCTGGAACAAAACAATCTTTCTGTGTCTGGGAAGAGGAGGAAGGGCTGCAGGAGAAGATCCCTGTTCAGTTACAGTGCTGTCCCTCCTCAAAGTGAAAGCTGCTCTTCCCTAACTGGTCACTGAATGAAGAACAAAACACAGTGTAGTGCTCAAGGCACTTCTCTATCACCAGCAACCATGCCAAGAATGAAACAAATCTTCCCTTAGCCCTTGTGACAGTCCTCTCCCCTCCAATTTTCTTTGTGACATCCCTAAAAATGATGAATTCCTTTTTGATAATGCATGATTATGGAGAACTTCAATTAGCAGGCTGGTAGGCATCCCATGAACAGCACTGCCTTCCTCCCATCATTTTCATTGTGTATTAAATGTCATTAATTGCAGACATGTATGCAGGCCAGGGTCTTCCCCTCTGTTCCTCACAGCCAGAAGGCATTAACCCTTTGTGGGGAAAATCCCTCTCCCCAGAGCCAGGATGAGCTTATGGATGAGGTCAGTTGATGGAGAAGGACCAATTTGTAAAGGATGCTTCGATGCCACAGTCTGCAACATCAGGGACTCAAACTCTGGATTCCAGGAAACATCTGCCAGTTCTGTGAGTCCAACTGAATCTCTCTGATTTCACAGACTTTTTATGAGAGTGAAGACACTGCAGCCAAAGCATCTGAGAGTCAGAGTATCAATTATCCTGTGTCAGAAAGGGCTGCTTCCCCTGATTCCCTTGTGAATAGCCTCATTAGGAGTTGAGTTTTACTGGTTACACTGGGGAGAGACAGGACTCACTGAAGACTGTACCTATGTACAGTGGAAATACTAAAACACTGCACAGTTGACTACAGTGGCAGTAATTGGCAGGACTTCATTCTTCAGAGGAGGAGCTATCACCTAAAAATGGGCTTTAGTACCTTATTGGCCTTGTGTCATTCAGCCTTGCACCCTGTGTGTCTCAATTCCATTCAAGAAATAGGAATTAATTACTTCCTGCGGCCAAAATTTGCAATTTCCTATCCTTTCCTCAATGAAATTGAAATTTGCATCCCATTTCAGATGAGAAAAATCTATCCTCAATCAAGTTTATGTATAAAATAGCAAACCACTTCCATCCAGATTTTATTCCTGTTTATCTTAGAGGGAATCAGTGGAGGTGCCTGTGCTGGTTTATGAGAAGAGGCAGAAGTGTAAACCCCTATTTTATGGTGAAAATGACAGTAGGAGTGACCTTGGTCAAGCAGATATTGCTTTTTCAACCGTGGCTAGAGGAGATAATCTAACAGCAGCCTGCAAAGCATCATGTTTCCTTAGATCCTGCTACAGTAATTCAATCACCAGCATATAAAATTAGATGAAAAATAAGGTAACTAGCCTTCTGGGACCCACTGATTGCAATAAATGTTGCCTCCTGACAGTAAGCATTACACTGTCCTCTTTCAAGAGAGGTTTCCTCCTCTCACAGCACACTGCTCTCATTTCAGCCTCTGCCAGGTGGCAATGCTGCTAAATGTATTCTGCAGGACCGCAAACAATCTTTTAAGGAAATTATATGTTGCTCTTAAAGTACCAGAAGAATGAGTAAAAATCTTCCA
The DNA here is from genome assembly GCA_009812075.1 of Sialia sialis. Taxonomy (NCBI): domain Eukaryota; kingdom Metazoa; phylum Chordata; class Aves; order Passeriformes; family Turdidae; genus Sialia; species Sialia sialis. Next base: position 7,535,986 of record VRYO01002734.1, on the reverse strand, counting down.
GCTCTTAAGCTTTGGGATCAAATGAGAAATATCAGAGCTTTCTTGGTTTTTTGGGGTTCTTTCAGGATAGATATTTTCCCTTGCCTTTGCCTTTTATTCAAGTATCATGGAGTATTTTATAAGCACTGATTGATTGCTCAAGGCTTACAAATCTTGCCATCCATTGCAGAGAAGTTCAGCTGAGCCACAATCGTGTCTGTTGCTCCAAACTCAATCAAATTTGAAACAGAAGGTCACAAAGGAAGGGACAGAGTGAAACTGAGGTATGGTGAAGGTTATTCTCTATCAGTACAGGAATTATTTTCAAGCTATAAATATTTGTCCCTGTGTTTGTCCTGTGGACAGCTGAGAAAATACATTTTTTAAGCTATTACAGGCTTGATTACAGTAAAATAATTTAATGTAGCTACCTCCCAAAGATACATATGGGGCTGACATGGGGTACATCAGTGATCACTGTGAACACACATTTTCATGCCACAGTCACAGAGCAGACAGCATGACCTGAGCTCTGGGTGCTTTTACACATATTGATGCATTTTATACATATTATGGAGATTTATGTATTTTATACATATTTAGATACAAATTTATGCGTGCTAGATATATTATGGAGAAAAAAGCACTAAACAGCCACAAGTACTGTCTGCCACTGTCTGGTCTTGAACATTGGCTCCAACTGTGGGGATTTTTTTGGGGGAAGCAGAGCTGAGAACTCTGGGCAGAACCTTGGGGAGCAGACATTGCATAGCAAGTTCTTGTCCACCCTGGTGGGCTTGCTCTGTGTGCTTGATCAACTCCAAATCTGCAGGGTGCCTTGGTATTTCCTCACTCAAGGAGCTTCTCCTTTATGTTTTATAAATAAGATTTTCTCTTAATCTAAACTGTACTAGAGCATGAATGCTTGTGAGCAATAACCCAACACCCTGAATTGAGGCAGGGCCAAGCTGTGGCTAAGCAGTCAGAGTGTGGAAAATGAATTGTGCTATTAGTGGATCCAGGTGTTTCTCGATGAAATCACAACACCTATTTATATGACCAATGTCTGACAGGATGATACTTCTATCCAGAAATCTGTACTTCATCCAGAGGTTTCCACTGACCTGGCTCACATCAGCTGCAGCAGGAACCCTGCTGCAAGTGCACCCATAGCACACACCTGAAGTTAGATGGATCCTACATGAAAAAGAGAAATGTGGTTCCTGCAAACTGCTTGAGAGCAAAGAGGTTGAAAGACCTCTCACTTTCAGTCATATAAAAAAGGAATAGCTATACCAAATGCAAGGGACTGATATTTTTATAAAATCACTGAAAATGGAAACTCTACCAAGATTTCTGTATTTTCTCATGTATGCATATTTTTTTTTAAAGGTATCTGAATGGAGACACTGAGAGGAACTCCAGGATGAAGCTGTGCTGTATTTGTGCTACAGTGAGATTTGAGGATTTGGTATCGAATAATGAAAATTCAGACAAAGATATATTGAGCAGATGTAAATATGTCTAACCCAAATGACCCTATAATTGAGTTATTGTTTACAGCAGCTGAGCAACAGGCCCATAGTTTATTATGCAAAATCATTATCTTGTGTACTGGATTAATGTACACACTAATAAAACTCATTAATCTCTTCAGGTATCACTGCAGGTTTTTGTGGATGAGATACAATGTAATCAAGAATCACCTCCTAACTGTTGATAAGGCCCTTTAGAAACCTTAATCTTGTTATTCACAAATGCTTCTGACTACAGTAAAACTATTATCTTGGTGCAAAGGAAACGGACATTGGTAGCTCCTGACAGCTGTTCTTCAAATGAAAACAAGAAGAAAAACAAAAAAAGTTTTTCTTTTAAAGGGAAGAATTTCCTAAATATAATATTTACTACAGAACTGAATTTTTATTGACAAATGACACTTCTCTGAATATGTCTCCCACAACTATAAATTCAGATTTACAGGTAAGTCCATTAAGTTAATTAGTCCATTAAATTAATTAGTGTATTGCCCTGTTAATGCTATTTATTTCTGTACTGTGTTGCCAGATATTATTTTTTAATGCCTCTGGCATGCAGCCTATCATTCCCTTCCAAGGGAAAAACATGTTTTTACAATTGTCCTAGTCCAGGTATTTTACTTTGTACTATGGTAACCAATCATTCTACTTCTCCACTTTATCTTGATTATTTCCCACTTTACCATCTCAAATGTTCCTTCTTTACCCCTGTGTTCACCACTTACAGTTAGTGGAAGCTTGACAGTCAAAGAAGGGCAGCCCCCGCACCAGAGAGACCCCTGATGTCCCCCTGCCATGGGCACCTCTGTCCCAGGCTGCTCAGAGCCCCATCCAACTGGCTTTGAACACTTCCAGGGATGGGGCATCCATAACTTTTCTGGGCAACGTGTTCCAGGGCATCATCACGCCCACAGTAAAAAAATTCCTTCCTAATATCCCTTCAAAATCTACTCACTCCCTCCTGAGCTGTTTGAAATCAGGAATTTCTTGTTTGTTTGATGCTTTTCAAGCCATTTTTCAGA
>VRYO01002734.1:7507300-7532450 GCA_009812075.1 Sialia sialis | reverse complement strand
AGAGGATTAAGTTTTGTGGAGTTCTGCATTTAGTCTTAACAGAGGTGTTGAAAACTTCAATGACTCTTCTCCGGAAATGCATCCTTAGCCTCTTGGAGGCTCTCAGGCACTTTCAAAACAGGAAATCCCTGTTGGACCTGCAGAATATTAACTTTACCAAGTTAAAGTAGATCTGTGATGAGTGAGCAGGGAATCACCAGATATTCTGTACTCACATTGTCCTTTAGGCACATTTTGTGAGCGCCCTTTTCCTGGTAAATTGTCTTCTTGTTGTGACTTATTTAAATCCCTCTGTTCACAGTATTGGTTGATGTTTCTGGAACTTAGTCCCAGCCACCCACAGTCAATACCACTTTGCTGGCTTCTCTCTCATAAGTTTTCTGATGCTTTATATCCTGCAGGTTTTGCTGTTACTTTCCTTTAGGGACGCTTGTGGTGGCTAAAGGAATCTGCCTCTACCTTCTGTGCATGTATGCACAGAAAAACACTGCAAATATTTCCTTTCTAGCTACAAGCAAAAATGCAAAAGAAAAGAAAAATGTCAAGAGTAAAGCTTTAAAAGCAGTGTGACCCAGATATTCATGGCCAGTCTTTCAAGGCTGACCACAGGTACACAGGACATCTGAAAATATCAGTGCTGGCTCTAAACCCTGCCCCTGAGGCACAAAACTGCAGTAACAGAGCCCAACATACCTTCACATGTCAGGAGGAAGTATTCCAGATTGTGGCTGAAGGATGCACTGAAATAAGTGCAATTTTCAATCAGATCACAGGACAGGCACCTCCTGTTGAAGTTCCCATTTGTGCTTGCACTGAAAAAGTTAATACAATTCCATGAAGGTCACTGAGCAAATGTTTTTTGAAAGCAGCATTACTTGAACCTTTCTTTAGAACAAGAATATAAATCTAATGTGTCCAACATTAGTAAGAGACAAAGTATTTCCATTTGGTTGAGTTTAAATAGCAGTAATGGATTTTTCTTTTCCCTCCTGCTTGACTAGAAAATATATAAATGGATACTGATGTCATTTTGCAAGGTCAGGTGGTTATGAAGGAAGGTACATTTTTTAAAAGAAAATTATGTTTGCAATTCCACAGGAGGAGGCCATAATTTGGTGGATGAAGGCATGAAACAAAGGAGCAACATTTCAACACTTATTTATATTATAACAGACAATTAAGAGCTGGAATTACTTCCTCTAAGTTTCTTATTGGTTGCATTGCTGGTTTGATTTGCTAGCTGCTGCCTCAGAGGCCAAAACCTTTTGTACAGGTTTAAAAAGCTACTCTTATAATCCCCAAGTGGAAAGATTGTGTATAGGGATCTCTTGCTGAAGGAGGTAATGTGGCCTTACAAGATGGCTGCTAGGAGTCCACTGAAAGTTGAAGAATTACAGATTATTAGCAAATATTAATAGAGAGTTTTGTCCCATACAGCATTTTGAAACTTCAAGAATATTAACCAAGAGATCTTTTGAGTACTACTGTAAAGCAGATGAGTGTTTTCTGCTGCCATTTCAAGAGATGAGGCTGAGCAAATTTTTTAGGAGCACAGAGACCAAAATGAGTAGATCATGGGTTCTTGTTTAGGCTCAGATTTTATCTCTGACTACAATCTTAATTAAATCTACTAAATAAAACACAAAAGAGAGGGAAAAAACCCCCCTAAACAGGTTTTCATCTGCTTTTTCTCATTGTCTATGTGGGGAGATGAGGCTGATGAGGCACCGGGATGAGAGGGATGCTGACAAGGAAGAGTGGGGAGTGCTTTCACACATGCCAGCAGCTCTTCAACTGTGCCTGGACTCCGTTTTTAAAGTGAGGTTTTCTTCTCATTTCAATAGAAACGAAGGGTTAATATAATTTAAAAAAAATTCTTCAAGGAAATAAACACTCTCAAGAAACTGTGAAGTGCAGTGAACAGGCACAGGAAAAAAAAAATTAAATCACAGGTAATTTACTTTGCTTTAGTTTCCTTTCCACTGAGTTAAAAAAAAGGTATGATGTCATGTGAGAGAAGGAAAATGCACTGACTGTTCCTTATCCACTGATGCCTTCATCAGCTCTGCCCTTCACTGCAGATGCTGTGATGGCAGCAGGGTCACTGAGAATTGAAAAAGGAAAAATGGAATAATGATCCCAAAATGTTTATTTAAAAGTTTGTGTTTCTTCCACTTTGTAATCTGCTTCCACAATATTTCACAACGGCAACACTACCAATGGATTACTCTAAAACCAGCCTTTTACTCATCATATACTTAGGGAAGGCTCTAAAATCTGGAACTGCAGAAAAAGGTGTGTAGACATAAAATATTGTTAATTCTTTTCAGTTTCATGAAGAGGTGAGCTACTAACAAATTTCTCAAAATCTCTATTGGAAAGCATAAAGACAGTTTATACCATTAGTTTATGTATTTCTGAATTCCTTCACGTGCTAAGCAGTTCTGCTGGAAAGTTTTGTAATAGTCAATCTTGACAACAATTTGAAATTTGCATTAATATGAGAAAATTACTAAATGTAAAACTTTTCCAAGCGTCAGGCATTTTGTTTGTTACACTGCTCTGTCTCTTCCAGTGACACACTGAAAGATCTGCAATGCAATTAAAGGAAAAAACTTTAGAGACTGCCTCTACTGCAATTGCTTATGATTCGTGTAAAACTGAAGAAATGGGAAATTCTGTTTGTGAAGTTACTAAAGCACATACCTGTATAAATGTCTCCTTCTTGGTGAATCTTCTGTGCTGTGGAAATAACTGGAGGGGAAAACCAAAAGTGAATTGCACCATTAGAGGGGTGTTTGGAAGAGTCTCATGCAACATCTTCACTCATATTGTCCTTTTCACAACCTTGTAAAAGCAAGGAGAGTTTAAACTGAGCTAAAAAAGGGTACAGAGGGACACCACTGAGAGGCTCAAAAAAGTACATTGCAGACTGCACTGCAATTAAAATAAGCATGGAAAATGGAGTTCTACACTGGGCATGGCAGTGGATCAAAAAGGATCAAGTGGTTGAGTGGAAGACATCCATCTTTCTACCTCAAGATTCATGGCTCAGAATTTATTTTAATGACCTTTCTTCTTTCTCAAGAGGAAGTTTTTTGCTTCCCTGGCCACATATTTTCTTTGCCCAGTTAGATAGCTAATCAGGGTTAGAAGGGAAGGCAGAGCATGAAGATGAAGAACATTTTGTTGTCCTTGTTTTGTGCTGGGACTGTGGTGAGCTCCATTCTAGGTACACAACACAAGCTCTTTTTTATAGTGGCAGTTTCTGGAGGTAAAAGAGTGATGCTGCAGGAGGTGGCCAACTTCAGTCCCACCTATGAAGTCTGAATTTATCCCCTAGATGCATTTTGTGTGGATAATGCTAGAGCACAGGAGCAAATGTAGCATCCACAGGGTGAAGAGTGCCAGGAAGGATTTTCATCCCTGCTGGTCTGCTCCCAACAAGCTGCACTTGCCTAGGCACACATCTTGATTGTACAGATTGTTGTTGTGGCATTTGCTGCTTGACTGGCCACTCAAAATGCCAGTAAGGCTTTGGTGCTAGTTTGCGACATAGACCACCCCTGGAAGTGTTCAAGGCCAGGTTTCCTGGGCAGCCTGGTCCACTGGGAGGTCCAGTTCATCCTGGAACTGGATGCTCTTTTTCTACCAGCCCAAGACATTCTACCATTCTATATTTCTATGATTTTATATTGTTCTGAAGTTTTTTGTACTTGAGAGCATTCAAAAGCTTGAAGAAGCACCGTGCTCTTAATGATCACTCAAAGTTCATTACAATTCCAGAGATTATTTATCAACTGTTCAGTGATCTTAAGTAAGTGAGAGGTGAGAACTTTGTATCCACTTGAAAACTTTTCTAGAAAGGAATCTGTTATTTCATTTCAGAAAGTTGTCTAAGTATTTTCTTACACAATTTCTTGAAGTGTATTTGAAAAAGTTAATTTTTACAAAAGTTGTTTTACAAACATAAAGAGAAAGTGTGAAGAAGGGTGGGTTGTTTTTCTTTTTCTTTCTTTCTTTCTTTTTTTCTAATTCTAACTAAATACTTTGTTTGTTTGTTTGTTTGTTTGTTTCCACTGCATTGGTATTTTTGGAGGTCAACAAAGGATTCTTTTCAAAACTGACTAGGTGGTTGGAAACAGGCTGCTTTCCTATAGAGGCTCATATCAGAAGTTGTAGCAAGAGAAATTATTCCTCTGCACAAATTTATTTAATAGTCATAGAAAAAGAGGTTTGAACAGTACAGATCAAACAAAATAACACAAGTTTTGTGTAATGGTGTAAGAGGTTAAGCCAAAAGGAAGACGGTTTCTACTCCTTTCTCATCCCCACTTCCTCATGCTCACAGGTTTCAGTGCATACACAACACCTTTCTAAATGACCCAGAGCCCAGGGCTAAACAAAGGAAATCTGATTTGTTCACTTACATTTTCTGCCTCTTTTCATCATATGCCAGTATCTTTGTCACATCCCAATCCCCAGATGTAATAGCCTGTAAGTCATCATTGCTGCTGTTGGGCTGCCAGAAAGAGAAGTAGATTTCTTTATTGTTAAAACTTCTGAAAAACTGAGCTCTTCTGACTCCATTGCCCATGAAAAATAAACCAAAAGTCTGCAATTTCCACCACTACACCTGCCATTTCTGTGAATCTGCAGGCATAGAAATAAGAGAGTCAGAATCATCTTAACCATGACTGCTGAAAATAATGAGATGAATTCAGCACAGAGCAACTTCAAACTCCTTCCCCTAATCCAGCGTGCTCCCATGCTTCTATTTAATCCTTTATGGCAGGGTGGAGATTCACTTATCTACAACTGAGGAGGCATTAAAGAAAACAAAACAAAACAAAACAAAATTAAACAAAATGGATCAAAACAAAACAATAAATAATAATGTTTGGAAAGAGACATTTGACTGACCTTTTTCTTCTAAGCATTTGATTTGGAAATTCACATTATCTTATGCAAAAATAAAGCATCGTTGGAGGTTTTCTTTAATGCACAAGACTTTTTTTGCATCTGCACCTCCCCATCTCACTGCTACAAGCACAGACATCACTTTTTATTGCTGTCTGCCTCAGGTGGGAGGCAGAGCAGCAGCAGCAGCAGTGAGTCACCTGTGAGGATGACATGGCGATGTGGTAGAAGTGCCCACGTCCTCCTTGCGGAATGGCCCGCACGAAGAAAAACTTCCGACCATCCCTGGAAAACACAGGCTCTTCATTCTGTGTGAGCAGCAAAATTAAGGGGTGCATTAGTGTTGATTGGCTGTGTTTAGAGTTGCTCAGCACTCCAACACCTTGTAAAATTATTTCACTGCAAAGCAGAAAATGTTCTTTGAAAGCAACTTGAGGCAAACAGAGCCCATTGAATACTGCAGGAAATTTTGAGCATTATTGCTTCTTGCTCTTGGGAAAGCAGACACTTCCAGCTGTGGGAGGACAGGCAGCAAGGAGAGTTCCTTGGCTATAAAGTCAATTCCCATTTGCAAAGCCAAAGTGCACATACACAGCATATACAGTGCTCTGGGCTCCTGGAGCCTTTAGAACTGGTGTGACAAACCCTGTTTACCCTGCTGGAAGAACCTCTCTGCTCCTGTCCTGGAGGAAACACAACTGAACAGCATCTAACTGCTGTCTTTTTCTGCTGTCTTACACATGCTTATCTCACTGAATTATTTATGAAGGAAAGAAGCTCTGTAGAACTCCCTTAGAAACAGAGCTCCTGGGTGAACATGGTGATTAACTTTTATTGGGTGACTGGAACTCTCAGTCAGAGACAGAAGAGACTCAGCAGAAGGAAGACCAAACACCACATGTGGCAAACAAGCATCTCCTGGAAGAGAGTGTTCTTTTTGTGAGCAAGAGCCCTGAGGCACATGAGAAGTCTCCAGTACATGACGTGGTTGAAGAGCAGATTGTCAGGGAGGCCAGGGGGTCCATGTGGAGGGACACAGTCCTGCACCAACAGGACTGGCTACATGGAACTGACCCTAAATCCCAACTAGCTGGGAGTGAGTAATAAGCTGAACCTCTGCTGAAGCTGTCCTGTGATATCAGGATTTTCTGTGGCTGGATGAGCCCTTCCTTGGCCAGGCTTTGTGAACCCTTCTTTAGCCAGGGCAATCAACAAGGAGATTGTTGCCAGCCTCTCCTAGGTGGTCTCCAGTTCAGTGCTAATCAAACCCCTTGACTTTCTGCTTGGCACATGCCAAGACATCACACCGAACCAGCAGGAATCTGATTGTACAGGGATACTTATGGCACAGCAAAGGAATAAACTTTTTTATTTCCCATAAGCTAACACATTATTTTTACTCTGTGTTCCATTGCTCCTTTGTTCTTTACTGATTAATTTTTTTTCTCTGTTTATCAGATTTGTCAGTGCTCTATTAGGTGTTCAAACTGTTCTTTTTGCCTTTTATTTTCCCCTGCTTAAGTTTTCTGTGTATTTGAAAATGTACCCATTTGCAGCTTGTTGCAGCTCTATGAAATAATGGTTTCATTTGTTTCTGACATTGTTCTGGAAGCTGAAACACGAAACTCTATATTATTTCCAAATGTCTTTCATGACAGCAGAAACCTCATTGAATAATGACTGTGATAGCTCAGGCAAACCTTCTGCTCGACAGGTTTTCCTTTCCTGAGGTAGGTAGCAATGAGTTCACCCTCCATTTCTATATCTGTGCCTCCTGCATTATACATTCCAGCAATATATCTCTGCCAGCGAGAGCAGGCATTGTACTGATGAGTCTGAGGTTCATTCAGAGCTGCAGAGGAAGGAGGTTCGTGGCACAGGTGACAGATGTGAGGTTTCAGCACTGGGCTGAGGACACAAGACAGTCTGTTTGCGTGTTCCACTGCTGGAAAGGCAACACGTGAATGCAGTCAGAGCTTTGTGACAGAGATGATGACTTACCCAGGTGGTAAATGGGACACAGAATGAAATTCTCTTGGAACGGGATTTTATAATTCAGGGAGCTACACTGTGATATGAAGTGCAAATTATTCTGTACATGATCTGAACTGCCTGAGCCTTTTGTCAAATATTGTTGACTGAATCCCACAATAATAGTACAAAACAGCCCTCCTTGAAAATAATAGATCATTTTAGTGCTAGAAAAAGACAATACTTGCACTATGCAGCAGGTGTAGAAGGTTTGGAAGTTTTTGCCATAGGAAGTTTATGGACACAGCTGGTATCAGTAGGTGCAAAAAAGGTTTGAACAAATTCATGTTTTATTACTACATCCTAAAGGACATGGGTATAGTCTGAAATGTTTGTAATTTTTTTGTTGTAGATAATAGTGAAATATGAGAAAATTATGCCACCAAATACTTCAGCTTTATTGTTAAAGAGAAGGTAATGGGAGGCTGCTGGGGGGCTCTGAACCCCTGGAGGGTTTACTGCTGGAGCTCAAAGCTGTACAACTCAGTGTATCTGCAAATGGCCAGGAGAAGAAAACAAGCCCTCAGGGCTTGTCCCATTTGGCAGAATCAGTGAGGTGAGGGGACAATGCTAAATGCAGACTGAGCTTCTGTAGATCCTACAGAGGAGCACAAAGTCCTGGTGTAAAGAACAACAATTAAAAAGAAAAAGGTAGAGTATATTTGATTGTGTTTGAAGAAGGAGCACTGAGAATCACTGGATGTGCAGCCACCTGAGGAAAGCTCCTCTGGTAAAACAAGGGAAGAAAAGGTGCCTGCAGGATAGTGGGGAGTGCACAAGAGTCTCTGACCTGAAGGATTTGCATGATCAAACATGCACCAGGACAAATGTTTGAAAGAGAAATTATCTGATTTATGGTGAGTTGGAATTTGTGAAAAATTAATGACACAGAAGTACAGCCCCACCAAAACCACCCACACATTATCATGGGTCAAACAATTCTCATATTTCAGCACCACACATTGCAGCTCCAAACTGGTTTGCCTGTGCTCAGCACACTCCCAGCCTCCTGCTCTTCTGCAGTGCCTCACATGCTCCTGGCTGGACTCCACACATTTCCTCACAGAAATCAGTGGTAAAGCAGATTCCTTGCATATTGGTTTTATTACTGACTGAGAGTTACACTTCCATAAGAATTATGATTTTCTGGTTCATCTTCAGGTTTTAAAAAGGAAACAAATTAATCTGAATAACTGAATCCTTTCCAATTCATTCTCTGATGCATTTTGCCTTCCTCAGCAGTCTCCTGCCCTCTCTGTCTGATCCACCTTTGCCCAGATCCCAGAATTAATGATGCTGCTGTGTTGGCAATTATTCTTTCAGTGAAATGCCCCAATACTTTCCATGACACATAGTTCTGATAAAAAAACGTGTGTGACATGAATTCTCTTAATCCCTTGCATATTGGTAAACACTTTGCTTAAATCCAACAAAGAAAACACTCAATGTGCGTTGACTCTAATGGGACAATGCAGCCACTTCTTTAGGGCACTTCTTTAGATCTCTTTCCATCTCCTGATATACTCAGCCCACAGGGCAATGCTGAGCTTCATCCTCATCCCTGTCCTCATCCTCCTCTGGGTGCACCACACCTTTGGCCATCTCTGAAGCCAGGGCAGCTGCACCAAAATTGCAGTCAACAACTGGAGAGGATCCCATGTCTCTGGGTACAGATCCTCTCCACTGGGTGAAACGGGAGCTCTTCCTTCCAGCATCAAAAAGATTGTTTATAGCCAGGAGCTGCTTTTTAATCTCTGAATTTAGGTATTTGAGTTATGGAATTCTAGGTCCTGTTTCTGCTGCATCTTTTGTCTTGTTAGGCCAAAATGAGGTGAATTATGGGGTAATTGCATGGCAAAGGGGCTTTACAGAGGGAAAAAGAGGGTCCTGTTTGTAAGTTCTTCTGAATGCTGTTTTTCTTTTGAAAATCTCTTTTTGTACCTCCTATTAACTAATATAAGAATCATTGTTGGGGTTTCGTGCAGGATTAAAGCAAGGGAGTGGTAAGAGAAAAATGGTGCCAGGTTTTCAACATCTCTACCTTTTAACAGAGTGAGTCTTTAGCTTCAGACTGAGGTCATCTGAAACACTGGGGAAATAGGAGGACTGGAAAGAAAAATGCAACCCAAAGAAACTGCTATCAGGGGAGGGCAGCCAGCCCACACAAGCACTTTTGGTGGTTACAGGTCTCTAAACAATTTTATGATAAATTCCTGGTCCTGCCAATGTCAATGTCAAAGACTGCAACCTTTGGCGGAGTTGCAATTGTACCCTGGTTTATATATTTTTTTTCAGGCCACATTCACAATTTAATAAATAAAGCAATTTAAATGCCAGTAAATTTTATCTTAAGCAGGTGGTCAGGAATTGCCTGATTTCTCCCTTGCTGACTCACTGCCTGTGTATGACCATTCCCAGAACTACTGGAAATGGGTTCGTCACAAAAATGGAAACAAAACTGCTTACAGCTATAATTGGTGTTTCAAACAGTGTGTGTATTTAAGCAAAAATATGAGTGAAGTTCAGTCTGGTTTTTGTGCTCAGAAATGCACAAGCAAGTATATAAATAGAAGAAATATAAACTTCCAGAGTCCCTGGACAGTTTCAGTGAACATTTGCCACCTCATCTGACAAAGAGTGACAGATACTTCCCAGCAAATCCTGTGTAAATACTGTGTATTCCTCATTATACTTTAACTAGATTATCCTATTTTTCAGCTGCATAGGGAGGGGCTACATTATTTCTGTTTGCCTGTGTTGGAGAGAGGCTCTCCAAAGAGATGTATTCATGAACTTAAGCCTAGAAGGAAATATGAGATTGTTTACTATGACCTTCCACACACAGACTTTTAAATGCCACTGAGTCACCAAAGTACTACAACAACAAAATTAAAATTCATGCCTTGTATGCGTTATCTCAGAACTCCCAGGATTTCAGACAGCTAAAAAAAGTCAACCCTGTCATCCTTGGAGATCCCCTCATGTTCCTGGTGAGTATCTTCTTGTCTCCTACTCCCAGCTGACTCTTTGTCCTTATTCAAGGATGCACTTAAATTCCCTTGAAAAAGGTAAAACCTTTTCAAACCATGCCTATGGAGAATTTTGAAGGAGAATTTTAAAGAAAAAAGCAAGCAATTGGATTCCTTGGTCCTACTGATTTAAAATTGTGACACTTCTCAAAAGGAGGACATTGGGGTGGGCTGAATCTGCCCAGGGTCCCTTGACTGTGTGACCTCACTGCTATCACCCTGGCTGTCCCCAGAGGGGACAGGGCACCTGGTTCATTTGAAAATACAGGAATTTCACAATTATAAGCCGCACCTGATCATAAGCCTCACGTCCCGTAGTGGGGTAGACCACGGGATTTGTCCATATATAAGCCGCACCTGAATATAAGCCGCACTTTTTTTTTTTTTTTTTTTTTAAAAGTGAGGATCCATGTGTAACAAAGTAACAAATTAGTAACAGAATCACACCAGCGAGGGGTTTGATGTCAGGTGTTCAAATTGCAAACAGTTTTCATAGACCAGCGAAGCCTTTAAAGGCAGCCCCAGGCGCCTGGGCCGGCTCTCACTTCCGGGTTGGCATTTCACTGGGATTTGTCCATAAGTAAGCTGCACTACTGGGGTAGGCTGGATTCTTCAATGAAAAAGGTGCGACTTATAATCGTGAAATTACTGTACTCTATATTTAAATGTCTCAACCATGGAGCCCTCATCCTGAGCCCAGCCACACTCCTGAGCTCCTTCAGCAGCTGCCTGATGTGCAATCCATCTCCTTCTTTTGAGGTTAGTGGACCCAAACTAGCATTTAACATTTTCATATCATCCTCATAGTCAGGCACACATGCCATGAAAATACCTTTCCAGTTATCTAGATTAATGTGTCATAGTATAAAAGGCAAATATAGAAAATGCAATTATCCCAGTAATCATATTCAGCCAAAACTAGAATTTTAAGCAATTTTGTTGTCAGAAATACAGGCAAAAGAGCTATATAATTCTTCAGACTCTTACAAAAGCTTTTGAAGGGTGCTATCAATTGTCTCCAAAGTCCATAGAAAATGTTATTTTAGTTTAGCACTGAGATATCTGACTCATTTGGCTGTAATGAACATCCCTCCCTAACATCAAACTAAATGTGTGTTCTCAAACTAAGTATATGCTTTTTGGAGATGTAGTAAAACAAAATGTATTTCCCTGGAGCAGGCCCATTAGAAACTGACAGATCACTTACTTCATATACTGAGAATAAGGCACCATCTTTTAATGCCTGTCCACGTGGTAGGTGACTAAAGAACCACAGCAGTGTAAAAACACAAGTTTCACTATACTGTATTAATAATATGAAACACAACCTCTACTATACTGCAGTAAATAGCAATGAATGGATTATTTTACTGCTGTTGCCTTCAAACTTATAAAATAAATAAAGCCTGTTAAGTATTTTTTTGTTTTATTTTTAATATACAATATCTGAACAATTTGATTTTCCCTTGATTTGGCTTGCCTTTTAAGCTTTTATTTTGTACTCAAGCCAGGACAGTCCTTATGAATGTAAAACACATTTCAGCACATTTTTACTGTATATCAGCAAAAGATTATTCAAAATGCTTGGAGCACAAAATCTATTTCCCCATACAATAAATTGTCATTTGTATCACACACAGCCCATTGCTGCAGGACAGCCACTGGAACAGAGGAGAGCTTTGTTCTTGCTGTGAACTGATGTAGTGCCATTTTTACAGGGTCTTGGCTCCTCTGAACAGGCTGTGACAAAAATTTGAAACACTTTAAATCTGCACTTGGAAAAATGTATCAAACAAGATATTTTGTGACATGCTGCTCCCTGTCTGGAGTTCACACAAGGCTTGAAAACCAGTTCAAGTGCTGTGGCACTGAGATCAGAGCTTCTCACTCAAGAATAGCTTCATCTAATCAGAGGGCAGGTGTTATAGATGATATTTAAGTGACTCAGCAACTATCTGCATGATTTTGTCACTGACTGGACAGAGATCCCCTCAATAAAATGACCAGAAAACAACCAACACAGTATTTAAAGCATCATCACCAGTGTTAGGGCAGGGTATGAGGGATTGCCTCTGAGGCTGATGAGTCCTATACAGACACTGCCAGTGAGTGATTTTCCATTCACATTAGCATTTCGTCTCTTTTAAACACAAGAAAATTTCAGGCTAAGGACTATGGGACCTATCAGAGTGGATGGCATCTTTACTAAGAACTTGTTTGTTACTGAGAATCTCTTCTCTGTTATACAGATCAAGCCCTTTTCCAAATATCTCTCTCAAATCTGGAAATCAGTTTTTCTCTTTGGGGAAAAACTCAGTGAAGGTAATGATCCTACCAAAAACTTGGCCACAAGGAGAAGATCAGTCTTACCTGTCGGTGCAGCCAGGCATCGCTCTCATCTTCATGTTTCTAAAACACAAAAAGATCATTAATACCATACTTGTCATATTGGATTGGAGTTTAAAGTTTGCTCAGAATACAAAGAAACTGTTTAAATATGTGCTTCTGGAATGGAATCCAGTTGCTGCTTCTCTTGACTTTCCTCCCTGATTGATAAGCATTCACTAGATCAAGAAAGCATTTTATGCTTACAGAAAAAACACATAAATCCACAAGATGTATTATTCCCCAAAGAAGTAAATCTTAAGAAATAAATAAAGGCTGAAATGAAAGTTATAAATAAAAAAACTTCTCACCATGCTCTGTGCACACAATTGCATCATCTTTTTCAAGGCATGGGTGCATTAGAACAATTTTATACAACAGAAACATATTCCAGTTTAAATGATGGAATCTGCTAATGAAATCTGCTCATCTTATATCAATGCAGCATTTGTATTAGTGCATTTATGGAAGGGATTAATTAACTATAATTAAGATATGTGTAGATAAGCATGAGCTGGTTTTAATGCCATTAAATACATATAATGCAGCTAGAATGTTGTAAAGATGTTTAGGCTGCAAACTGTGTGTGGATAAAGGCATTTCAAGACAGGTGATCATTCTGCCCCAAACACGCTCAGAGTGTTCTTGGATTTCTACGTATTAACATAGAATTTAAAATTGTGAATATTGTTTATATTCTGTCTGCCTAAATGGGTGTGTTCCAGCTGACTTTTCATCATGTGAAGTAAGTTAAATAGTTTCCCCCCACATGGGTTATTGTTTTGGATTGCAATACAGGATGTGACCAGGAGTATCCATTCTATCACCATCTGTGGAGACCAGGTGGGGCAGTGATACTTATGTCCGTGGGTGATATTCTCTGCTAATGGGCCAGCTGTTAAAACCAGGTGGGGCAGTATTCTTCATCTCTTCCACAACCCATCCTTCCTCCAGAGTGATATCTCCTGCTAATGGCCCATTGAATCCCACTGTGTGACTGATAAAATTACTTCATCCCATTGTAAGATGCTTGACCCAGGGGGAGAAGCCAAGCATTTCCTACCTAGATAAAAATCTGAGATTTGGAACACCAAGGTAGCCTTTTATTCCATTGGTTTCCAGAGGAAAACCAGACCTTTCCCTATTACCACTGGACCTTCAGAGGAAAACTGCATCCTTCTACAGGAGCACTGCTCCAACTGAACCACATCTGTCACTGCAGGAGGATGCAGCCACCATTGAATGGGACTGCTACCAACACCGTGACTGACTGATGGGGTGTCAGGTTGTATTCTGACTGTGTCAGTGTTTTGGGCTTGTTCTTTGTAATATTATATTTCTATTTTAATTTCCCTAGTAAAGAGCTGTTATTCCTAATTCCCATATCTTTGCCTCAGAGCCCCTTAATTTCAAAATCATAATAATTTTGAGGGAGGGGGTTTACATTCTCAATTTCAAACAGGGGCTCCTGCCTTTCTTAGCAAACACCTGTCCTCCAAACCAGGACAGTTATGAGCACTGATGGGAAGTGACTGCTGTACAAATCTCCCCTACCTTGGTGCAGACCCCAGTGGTGGCATCGCAGAGTGTCAGGATGGACACGTTCTGGGCCCTGTTCAGCCAGTTCACTGCCACCTTGGTGCTGGTGGCCCACTTCACCATGGTGATGTAGTAGTCCCTGCAAACACAGACACACAAACCAGATCACAACGCTGCCATCCTAATATGGATTGCCACATGGCTGAGCAGTCAGGGGCTGCTGCAGGCAAGCAGTCCAGGAGGGAGCTGTGGCTTTAGAGAACATCGTGTCCTGCTGTCTCCAGGCTGCTTTATGTATGAATTTCAACCCCTAAAAATGATATTTTTAGGGCTGTGCAGGTGTTTTATCTGCCACTTCTGGAAGTTATTTTCAAAGAGACAAATATAGAGATAAAGAATCTTTCAAGCTATTCTGTCTTCCAAGAAGGATTGAACTGCCTGGAGCTACAAATTTATGCACAGGTGGAAAAGAAATTGCAAACCATTTCCATTCTGAGCACACTAACCTGAGCTGACTCAGAACAATCACTATCAATAGTTGGGTTCTTGATGCTTATGAAAAGGGGATGGCCTCTGTGTATGCTTGCTACGCACTAAAGCATCCAGGAGTGTTGCAATAAAAGACAAATAGTAAGAAGGATAGAGTTTGGAGTAACACAGGGTTTTTGTAAAGCAGATGCAGCTGGTTGCCATAAAGATATCAGCAGAGATAGTTTGCATGAGCAAAATCACCCTCCAACACTCCCTGCACCATCTTATTGCTGGACAAATTCAGGTTGTGATGATACTTGGAGTAAATTATGGGTGTGGGCTGCACACTTCTGCAGTTGATATCTTCAGGAAAACTCCCATGTAACAGTGATGACTGCAACCACTTAGTCTGGGCTGGAAAATACAGGAATAAATTCACTGATGTTGTCTTCTCATAGGCAGGGCGTGGTGCAGCAATTCAGGGCTCCACCACTTCATTTGTAGGACACAACTCTGGCTGAGCTGCCAAAGCTGGTGATGTTATAATATATACTGCTGGGCCATGTGGGCCAAGACGTCCTTAAAGTATAATATGACTTTTTACAGCATACAGTCTATAAAAAATTTATTAGTTCATTTGTTTGCTATAAAATATGTATAAGGAATTGTTGCTCTCATTGGAAATAAAGTACTGTGTTGCTGGAGAGTGCTTTGTGCGCTGGCAAGAGCTCCTGCATATACTGAAGAGAAAGGGCAAAAGCACAAAGGTCTGTTTGTCTAGAAAAGTAACAAGCTGGAAATTGATTTTGTACTTTTCAGTAATATTTAGTGCCTGAAATTGGCTGGGGGAAAAAGGAGCAAAAGGCCTCAATCCACTGCACTGGGGAGAAGGATATGCTCAGGTGAGACAGCAGCAGTCAGAAAATTTAGAGCCTGAAATAAAATTGTAATTTTACTCTTTATCAGCAACAGTGTAGGCCCTAAGAGGAAAAAACAACACAGCAAAATTAAACTGTATAACTGCTCCTTTCTCCTCTCCGAAATGAACTGAGCAGATTCAGTCTCCCCAGAAAAGGAATGTGATTTTAGTACTTTTAGTGTCTTGGAGCATTTTTTCCATAAATCCAATTTAAAGTTTCAAGTTCATATGTTCAATTTTTACATCCCTCTCACTGTTCGAACACAGAAGAAACAGTTCTTTCTCAGGAACTTTTAATTATTATTTCAGGTGAATCATGGTCTTCTCTACCATCCCAGAGAAGAGCATTTCTCTCTGAACCCTCTTCCAGCCATCAAGACCATGGATAACCCAGCCCACAAATAACTGCAGATACCTGGATAGTCATTATTCTAGTTTCTGAGTAGTGTGGAATCTTTAATTTCTTTTACTTCCCTTCATATCTCTTCTATAGGACACCCAAGTTTTATGGTACCCATTTTGCAGAGGCAAAAGAGAAAGGAAGTTGTGATTCATCTCTGCTAATTTTAAACTTCTGCTGCTCCTGCAGCTGCACTGGATGAGCAGCCAGTGGAGAGAAATGGGAAATGAGTGCAATTCCCAGGCCTCTCTGTCCCACATTTTTCATGGAGCTGATTTAAGGGAGAACTGTTTCTTCCATGGGACAAAATTTATACCAGCAGCTCCTTGACCACTGCATTTACAGACATCCACATCAGAGCAAAAGGGAAGGGACTCCTTGTCTGAGCCATCAGGAAGGGTGGAGCCACCCTGGGTTTTAGCATCCCAGTAAAAACATTGTTGGTTTGGTATTTGCAATCATCTAGACTGAGATCATTGCCCAGCAGTTGTGTTCATGCCCCAGCTTTCCATGGCTGCTTCCTGGAGGCAGGAATCCCAAACATGAGCTGTGACTCTACAATAGGAATACCCACAGTGTGACCATGGTAATAAAGCCACAAACACCACACAGAACAGACAGTGACTTGTTGCAGGCAAGGGACAGGCAGCAGCCCAGCCCGTGGTCCCTGGGGCATACACAGCTCCCCAAATCCAGGCTGGAGCTGGCTGAGTGTTTCCATTATTTATTTGTTTCTGGCCCATGCAAGAGCCAGTGATGATTTCTGTACTTGAGGGAGATAATATCATCCCTCAATTTGCCACCTGAGATACAAATATGAGAAACAAGCTGGGTGATGAGCCAATTCTGACCATCTGCAGATGAAACTCATGAGGTCCAGTGGTTTTCACCAAAATAAAAAAACACCTGTCAGGCAGTAAATTTTAAGTACTACTTTCCCCGCTTCAATTTCAACCCCTTCCCTTCACTTTCTTGTTTTCACAGAGCAGCATGGCTTTGGAGAAAACTTGAAAAAAATGTTTAGAATGAAAGATTTTTAAAAAGGAAAAGAGACCAATATTGTGCATTTCACCCCCAATTATGTTTTTCCATCATTGCCTTTGCTTTGTTTTGTTTTCATTTTTTTTTTTTTTTTTTTTTTTTTTTTTTTTTCTTTTCACTGAAAAATGTCCAGTTCCTGTGGAAAATTTTGGGCTTCTTTCAACTTTGATAGAAAAAAGGCCATGGCACATCTGCACCTTATTATCAGCTTTATTAATTGTACTAAATCACTTTGCTCCAGATAAAAAGAACACGAAATACCACTCTGTCCATTTATCATCTGCCCTGAGCACACTGAAATGCTTCAGATAGGATGTGTCTGCTGGAAGATCCTTATCACCAGCTTCCCCTGCTTTCTTAAACTCCCTTCTGTAACTGAGCATACAGCACATCCCTCTTGCCTATTTTAATAAAACTTTATCACATTCATCCCCTCATTTCAGAAAACATATGCATAATGAAAATGCACCCCTATTGCTCTGGCAGCACTGCTTCTATCATCCCTAGAGATGGAAATTGCCATGGATTTGATGAAATATGCAGGCACTAATTAGTTATGATGTATTTTGCATCATTTTGCAATATTGATTGCAACCAAATAAATTATGGCCACCCATAACCATATAGAAAAAAATTATGAACAACACTTGGATCCTGCAGTTGGAAGTTATTGCTGTAATTAAAACCTTTCTGAGCCTCTCTGTTTACAGAGAATGCTAACAAAGAGAAATTATCTTGTTCAGGAGCCACCATTGTTACTGTGATGGGGATACTGTGATCCTGAATTCCCACCTGCTGTACACAGGTCTGAAGTTGTTTTTCTGAAAGGGAAATTTCCATTTGGTTTGGCCACAGTTCATACATCTTCTTTTGCATAAATGGATTTGAATTATTTTATAGCTATTAATTGTAAACATGTTCTAATACAATGTTCTATAAAATACAGGGAATAGACAAGTAATTAGGAAAAAAAATACAGCTGATTTACACAAAATTCAGCTTTTTGATAGCAATAGAGAAAGGTCCAGAGTTAACAACTGTAAAATTATCTTGAAAAAGACCCAAGGGAGCTGGGACCAGCATTCAAGGGTGAGAAAGCACCTACCTCATTCTCTGATCATCTGGGGGAGTCATTTCCAGGTCATGAGTGGGTCCATTCAGACCAATCACATGCAAAGAAATAGTTGGATTTTCCATTCCAGCCTGGATTTTAGAAAAGAATAAATTACCATCTCATATACAACACAGAAGGGTTTTCTATTCTATCCCCATGGATTCTAAAAAGCATTCCCACAGAAAAGGATAAGGATTGCACTGCTGTGGTCTTTCACAGGGAGACTGCAGATCTAGGGATGTGGCAGAGAGGTGTGGAGAGCTTGGTTGGCACAAACAAGGGCAAATTTAACTCAGGGTGCTTCTAACCTTAGTAAAAAATTCTACTTTTCATGGCAACGAGAAATTTTGCTATTTCCTTCACCTTTTGACACAAGATGTCTAATAGGATGATGGTTGATATAGTAAAATACTGATTCATTTTGTACTGCAGGAAAGGGCATCCCCTGCTGAACCATTGTGATTTCCACAAAACCTGCACATATGTGGGTATCTCTCCTGTTAAATTATGGACCAGCATGTGAGGCCTTGTGCAATCAGTGCTTAAAGCAAGAAACCCAGAAGGAATGACTGCAGCAGACACCCCTGTGCTGCTCTAGAGCAGGAAATTACAGCGATAAGAGGAGCAATGAGTCTGTGCTGCTGGAGAGCTGTGCCAGGGCTGTGCACTCACTGCAGGTCTCTGCAGTCAAGGGGAGATTGTCTCTTAAGAATTTTCTGTCTTTCAGACACAGCAAACCTCTAAAACCAATCTATCCTCTGACATTAGGCCATCCTGGATATTGTAAGGAAGCTCAAATACTATATTTTCCTTCCATACAAAAGTGAATCTACCTAAATATAGAATATATCTGTGCACCTGTCTATCCATCTATCTATCTCAAATCTAAATATAGAAACATGTCTAAATATTGAAATATATCCAAATATAGAAATACAGAAATTCCAAACCCTCAGACACCATCTGACTTCCACCCATCCCAGCAGGAAGCACAATTGCTTTTGTGTGCCTAAAAAGCAAGGATTTTTAAATTACATTTTCATTGTATATAGAGTTACTACTTCTCATAGAACGAGAAAAGTGTAGTTTTACAAATGAAGCTGAAGAAGAGAGGTGACTACCTTCACTGGGGAACAGATCTTCCCTTGGATAAGTTTATTTTAATTGCTTATTAGTGTGTATTATTAGTCTCCTCTCTGAGCTTACTGGAAATAAACAATTACAGTAATTTCGCAATTATAAGCCGCACCTTAGGGTAGCCGGGTAGACCACGGGATTTGTCCATATATAAGCCACACCTGAATATAAGCTGCACCTTTTTTTTTTTTTTTTTTTTTTTTTTTAAGTGAGGCTCCATGTGTAACAAAGTAACAAATTAGTAACAGAATCACGCCAGCATAGGGTTTGGTGTCAGGTGCTCAAGTTGCAAACAGTTTTCAAAGACCAGCGAAGCCTTTAAACACAGCCCCAGGCACCCTCCCCGGCCGGCTCTCACTTCTGGGTTGGCATTTCACTGGGATTTGTCCATAGATAAGCCGCACCTGAATATAAGCCGCACTACTGGGGTAGGCTGGATTCTTCAATGAAAAGGGTGCCGCTTATAATCGTGAAATTACTGTAGTTATTTCTGATAGAGTAGCAGGAGTGATTATTTTGTTTTCCCTTACCTTTGGATAATGGTAAGTTTTAACAGTTGGGTAAAGGATGCCTGTGTATATGGGGATCTCCATGGTTGGAACTCTGGAGGCATTGATTGTTGCATATGCCAGCCTGGTGCCATCAGGAGACCACCAATGAGCAATGTGAGTCTTCAAAATCTCCTCTAATTAAAAAAAAAAAAGAGAGAGAGAACAGAAAAAGAAAGGCTATTAGAGGTAAATTACTAGTTAGCAATAAATGAAGCAGTGCAGATATGAAAATCCCAGTCTAATCACAGCACAGGGAGGATGCCACAGGAATATCAATCAAAAATACTCATCAAATTATGCCATATACACAAATGAACACAATTGATAACAATTACTCTGTATTTATAGGTTATTAGGCTTAATTACCTTTGCTGAAGAAACATCAAATTATTCATATTAGTACACACACTGATGACAGCATAAAAGGCCCTGCTGCTCCTGCCATGTGTCCTGCACATGACTAGGTTCACAACATCAGCCTAGACATGTCAGTCAATTCAAACAGTGTTTATACAAGGGCTTCAGCAACAATTTAAATATTCCTAAGTTCTATTTCCAGTTGGGAATAAATAAATATAGAATTTTTCTGTAAGGTATAAAAGGCTGGGACTTCAAAACAGGATGCCAGGCTTAAAGTCTGTGCCTTGGATACCATCTTGACTTCTCTCCCTATTTCATTTTTAAAATCACTTTTGCAAGGCAATTTGCTGTAAGTTTCCAAGGTTAGATCATTTATACCACTGAATTTTGTGATTTTTGAGATTTCAGTAATGCAATTGCCATTGAAAAGGTGCTCAGAAAGATGCCAATGCAAACATGTCAGAGTTAAGGTATATAAGGAGAAAACAATATTGCCATCATGTGAAATTATTTTTAATACTGGCAAAACCTAGTTAACATTAAATTCAAATTCAAATAACTTCTAATTTCTAGTATTTTTAATATCATTTAATATCATTCATTGCAAAGATGAGTTAATCTCACAGATCTGCGGAAAAACTACAAAATTCACTCTTGGTCCAAAGTGTTTCCAGTTACTGACATTTGGAGGACATTAACTTGGCTTTTTAAACCTCCCATTTTGTGAAAGACAATAATGTAATACATTTTCATTAAGAGGCTTAATATCATGTGAGTCATTCCTTTTTAAACCACCAGAAGGGCTTGCATATGCTGTCCAGATTGATGGGCAGGAAGATGGGTGCCATTACTTTAATGTGAGAATAAAATTTAAAGAGGCTGCAGAGTGTTTCTAAGCCTTCACCACAAGTCCTGCTGCATGGGTCCAAGCAGCTCCAATGTCTGCTCCCATCACTGGTTATTGGAAAAATGGATGAGAATTTTCTGAGTTCAGAAGCCACCAGGTTTGTAAACCACCCTCTGATGATCCCCCCAGTCCAACCAGGACATCCCTCTGGCCTGAAGAGTAGAAACTCACCAGATCCTGCTTAATAAAAAAAAAAATTAAAAATGGATGAGCAATCCTCGGAGAACAGACAATTATATTTATCACAGGATAAATAAACACTTTGTTAATCAAGACTTGCATATGGCTTGGAATAAAACTCGAGGTGACATCAGAAAAGGTGCAACGGAAAATTCACCCTCAGTATTTACGATTTTGTTCAGAAATAGCAAATTAATTAATCAACGCTTAATGGCAGAATGTAAGTGGGGTTTTGGAAAGATATTTAGGAAGTTACAAACATTTAATGGGAAAGCACATCTGGCAAATTTGCTTTGCTGCATTGGCCCACCTGTTATATGTACATTTAAAAGATGTTGCTTTTGACTTTTATATTGGTTACCCATTAAAGGGATAATGAAGAGCATAAAGGAAAAGGAGTAAAGATGGATGGCAGATGAATCCTTGACATTTTAACATTAATTAGGAATGACTTTATTCAGCAAACATTTTCTCCAGGATCTCAGACTTAATGAAGCAGTTCTGCTGAAGGTCACATACCCAGAAAGGTTTTAGTGCAGGTTTTGTGGTCCTCTGTTAATGAGATTTAATTGAGTGAACCTTTGCCTTGAAACAAAGCCAGGACCTTGCTGTCATTAGAGAGATCAGTTAGTTTTAGCAAACCAGAGAATATTCTGGTGGACTATAGAATGGATTAGTACCAGAAAGTTCTTCCAGCTGAAAGAAAAAAATGATTTGCAGTTTGTTCTTGGAGACAGTTTATTCCTTATATTTGCATTTAGCACATGCTCTGAAAATCAGCTGGATTCAGTACTGCTGAGCCTTTCTAAAGTTATTTCAGATCCTGCCTTGTGTGCATGAAAAAGCAGATTCTCCTTATACACTAAAGCCCCCCTACATATTTGGATCATGACCTCCTGACTGAGAGCTTAAAGTGATAACTGATCAAAACTTTTGCCCTCCTCCCCAGAGCTTGATGTCAGGAAGCTGTGAATGAGCTGCTGAGATTCCTCAGCCAGATTCTTGTGGCTTTGTGCTCCATCTTTCTCCACAGTTTTGCTTGCCAGCCCCAACAGGGCTTGCAAACTTGTAGAATAGTGAGAATCAAGAGTGTGGCTGCCTTAGCTGAACAAGGGCTGTTCAGAGCTGCTGGCTGGGTTCAAGCACAGGGTTTGAGACAAGTCAGTGCTTATTCCATCTCAGCACATTCAGTAATGAATCACTCTGAAACAGCTGGATGACCCTGCTCACGAGGAGTGGCTCTTCAGTGGGGACATTTATCAGCCAGTGACTTGTTCGTGCTCAGGGGATGTTACAGGATGTGTTTTTTAATCCTGTTTTCTAGCTGAGTAGGGCCCAATTGAATAATCATTTCAAAACTGTGTGAAACAAATTCTTCTAAGTTAACAGTCTCTCAAGAAGAGAATTTGAAGTCCTAGGTGAGAGCATATTCAGTGACAACTGGGTATATATCCCTCTTAGAGACTTCAGCATCATTGGAGGAGAAAAGAAACTGGAAGACGTAACAGAGATGTGATGAGAGGAAGGCTCCCTGAGCTGAATTCAAGATTGTGCATTATGTGGTTGGATCTCTTTGGAATCAAGACCTGAGCAGCATCCTGATGGGCCATTCTCAAAGTGGAAATGCCATTTCTTCTGAAGGATGTGTTTCCTGATAGCAGCTCTCCTGCTCACCATCAGGGAGCAGAATGAGAAGTCCCTTGCCGTGGTTCTCAGCTGCCGAGCACAGGCTGTGGTTAATATGGGTTATGTGGTTAACTGGATGTAGCATTTGGCTGTGATACCATGTGGGTAATCCCTGGGAAGGCTGAACAGTGGATCAGAAGATGGGTGGACATTTCTGGTAGGTCTGTCACCAAAAATTAGCCCAGCATGTGTAAAGGTAAGCAGTCACCAGATGGTTTCAAACTGCAATTTAATTCCAGCAGCATTTGCAAGAGCAGTGAAATGGGAGATTTTTATCTCACTTCAGGTAAAAAACTTCTCAAGGAATCACAGCAAATGAATCTGGAAGAGACCCCAAAAATCCTCTGGTTCATTCCTTCATGCATAATATCCACCCCAATCCTGTAAGCATCTTCATAAATGCATTTTGCTATTCCTTTTAATACTTGTATAGCAACTTTGGTCACAGAACTCAAACATTTATAATTATGATGTCCACCTCTGTCTAACCACTGAACAGTCCCAGGGAAGTGCATTCAGGCCCCTCACTTCCTTGATAGACTCAATGCAGGGAAAAGCCATTTCCTTATGCAACCTCTGTGACAACCAGCAGGTTCTGTAAAAAAAAAATATCCAAAACTGTTGTATGCACCACATTTGGAAATCCACAGAGATGGTTTTAATGTTCTGAACTATAATCTGCCACTGAGGCATTTCTAAAGACATTTCCATGACAAATCCACTTCCCAGGCTTGCACAGAGCTCTAGACTGGCAGAGCTCCTCTTTACTAATAAATGTAAATGCCATGGAGGTTTCTTCATGCTTTTCTAAAATCCAACTAGCTCTGCAGCCTTTGTTCATCCTGAGTCATGTTTCAGCATTTCTGCTGAAGGTGGCAAAGTCCTGGCTTGTTGTTTGGAAAAGATGAAGCCTTCACCAGTGACTGACTGAGAAATCCATTGGTAGCTTAGAGCTTACTTCCAATTATATCAGGAGAAAAAACTGAGAAAAAAGGTAATTTTCAAGAAAAAGAACCCCTACCTTTCCTGGGCCTTCTTGTTAGAAGTAATTTGTAATTTTCAAGTGTGAGTTAACAAAAAGAGAGACTTGCACAAGAAGATGAAGATGCTTAGACAGACCAGTCCTCTGACAGTCTCTACCATTGCAACTCTTTTCTATCACTAAAAATTAAATTAAAAATAATTTGAAGACAGAAGCAATTTAAAGTTCAGAAGTTCTCAGGACCAGTGTTGCTTATTGCTGATTTAGTAAAGCACAGCAATTCTGGGGAGTGTAACCAATGGTTCTGCTTGCGTGATGTATTGTAGCTGATGCTCAGATCATGAGGTATTTGGTGTGCTGAAGACACTTTGCTGCTTTATTAAAACTGTTAATAAAAAGGAGTTTTAAGCAAAATGAAATTAAAGCCTGATATAAAGGCCGTGGGTTATGTTGGGAAAGAAAGCTCAAAAGAAATTGTCAGTAGGATGCATCAAAAGAACATGAGAGGAAGCGAGATCAGAGAACAGCAAGAGGGTCTAGGAAAGGAGGAAACAAAGACTACTGAGATGGTGAAACCCCAAGGGTTCTCATAGAAACATCAAATAAATACAAATGCTTATTTGACAGCTGCCATCTGTTTTAAAATCAATTACTAGATCATCTCAAAGCACCAACCACATGTCCAAATTGATTACTATTGTAAAGTGTGAAAACAAGTATTTTTAGCCAGTTAGGGAAAACTCATTGTTCATATTCGCCTTTACTGATACGTGTTTTAGGGGTGGCTGTGGAAAATGACCTTTTATTCTATTTTTATTCTAAAACCAAATTTTTCTCTCAGTTGCTGTAGTGTAGCTCTTCCATTAAATCATTGTAATAGATATAAAATGAGTGTAAAAAAGTAGTTGTGTGCATGCAAATAGTATAAAACTGTTTTAGATTACCATACCCAATCTACATTTTCCTGTGTTGACATTATTTTGTGCTGATGTCAGCAATAGCTCTCCAGCAGTATTGATTTCAGAGCAATTAATCCTCTTTCACAGTTGTCTAATTGAATCAGGTGGGGAAAAAATGCAGTTTTGCTGGGCTGCTGAGCAATTCAACAACCTTTTGTAGAAAACATAAAAATTTATGTGGCTGAGGTCAAACTATGGGCTCAGCCCACTTCCACTGTTTCTGGCACAGAGATTAGCTCAGCTGTCAGAGCATGCTGCTGATAACTCCAAGGGTGTGGGTTTGATCCCTGTGCAGGCCATTTACTGAAGATTTGAACTCAATGATCCTTGTGGATCCCTTCCAACTCAGAATATTCTGTGAATTTGTATGCAAACAACAACCCTTCTCCAGTTGCTTGTGCTCTTGTCCAAGAGATCCTTAAGAAAAATGAGCTGCAGTGCTCACCCTTATAATGCTTTATTCCTACTTGGAACACAGAGTCTCCTCTGCCACTGACAGGAAACAACCTTAGGAAGAATAAACTATTGCAGTAATTTCA
>VRYO01002734.1:7482927-7506300 GCA_009812075.1 Sialia sialis | reverse complement strand
GAAGGTGCGGCTTATAATCAGGTGCATCTTATAATTGTGAAATTACTGTAATTGCTTTTATGGCATTGTTGAGGATGTGTTTTATAAACACCACTTAATAAACACCAAATCCTTGATCCAAAATCTCATGGTTGAGGGCGAGCAGCTCCTGTGTGTTTGGCAGCCATGAGAAGGTGGCAGCCCCTCATCTCAGGGAAAGGAGCCCAGCCAGGAGTTCTTCATCTCCTCAAGCACAGGGAAGGTGAGGGCTGCAGGTGTCATTAGTTCCTCTTGGTCATCTGGTTTAATTGCTTGAACACAGGTTGTTTTCTGCTCACATTGTCTGACAGTCCCTCGCGGCTGCAGAACATCACATCGAGACAGCAGGAGAGGGTTTGGCCACTGCTTTGCCTCCCAGATTCTGAGGGCCAGGAGAGAAGCTCATTTCAGCAGGGTGGTTCATGCTGGGCACTGGGGAAACCACTCTCCATGTGTTCTGTGTGGTCTGCAAGATCATGTCTTACCTCCACATCTCTAATGTGTGAGCTGCTGCACAGCTTGAGCCAAGCCCAGGCTTGGCAAACAGGCAAACCCCACTAAATGTGGACATGAAAGGGCTGGAGTCCCCCTTCACTTCTGTGAGATGGAGTGGCTCTGGGTGAGCACACGAGAGCTGCAATGCTCTGGAAGCAGACAATCACTGTGGGATGCTCGCTGATCCCTGGCCAGAACACATGGGAATGAAGAGCAGTGTCCACAAAACCAGTGTGCACATCAGAGGCAAACGTGCCAGCCAGCCTGCCCAAACCCTGACCACTCCAACCTGCCCAAACCCTGACCAGTCCAACCTGCCCTTCTCATCCATACTCCCAATTACCAACAGCAACCACCAGTTTTTCTCCAGGACAATGTTTAGGACAGAAGCAGGATGAGATCATGTTTGCACAGGACCAAGCTCCTGACAGACAGAAGAGATTTTCTGAGGCTGCTAATTTCACCCTATTTAGAAACTGTCAGTTTAATGTGGTTTGCTTTTTTTGTTGTTGTTTTTTCCCTAACCCATTGATTCTTCTAATTTGTTGTGTTTGCCACACTAAAGGATTCTGTGTTTGCCATATGAGTCAGGGCATTAGGAGTGTTGTTTATGAGATTATTGGCAAGTAGCTGCCAGACCTATTTTACTGTTTGAGTGCTTGAGGGCTTCAAAAGCTGGATTTATTGAACACCAGCCTGATCCTCTCTTCAGGGACACCTCTACAGGTCCTACAGAATACACACAGGAGGCCAAGCTCAGACTGTAATAACTAAAAAATCATGAATGTTTAAAATCTCCCTCAATCATACAAATGGATTTGTTGGAAAAAAGGCCCAACCAACCACCTAACAAAACAGATACACACAAATATGAGATGTCATCTGAGACATGGAGGTGGACTATTACAAATAAAAGAAGAATTCAGATATATAGAAATAGTCAGAATGTCTCCTCCAGGCCACCTTCACATCGTGACACACTGAGTGCACTCAGCTCTGCAAATCCCACTTGAGGTGCAAAAAGCCATGGAGGGGAGCTGTCACCCAGGTTTCACATGGATCCTGGTGTCCAGCAGGAGCAAGGAGCAACTCTCCAAGAGGTCAGGCACATCTCCAGAGCAATCACAGCAGGCAGGGTTACCACGTCATCCACAAAGCCATACTATCCTGTTGGCACACCAGCATTTTGGGGCCTGATTTTTAATAATAAACACACCAGAAGAATGTTGAGTTGGCTGCACATCCTCCCTCTCCTCTTTTTAGCAGTTTCTTTTTCTGTGCTTCTGGGTTTTCATCACCTGTACTTCATCCTTAGGAATCCTTAATTTTCAAAAGCATTACTATTTAATGCTCACAATTGCTCCTAACAACTAGTAAGTGTCCTTTGGTTGTGTGACTCACTCTCTGTGTCAGTAACAACCTTTGGAGCATGATGACAAGACAGACATGCAGATGCTGGCAGGTCTGTGATCTGTCAGGATGTCCAGATGCAATAATGAAAATGGGGTTTGATTTATAAATATTGGCAATCCTATCCTCAGCTATTCCTGTTTTTGGCACTCACTCCAAAGAGCAAATGCTTCTAGGAAACCCATCTGCAGTGGCAAACTGCTGTCTGCCACTAATGTAGAAGAAGAATAAATTTTTCCATCACCTGGCACAAAGTTAAACCCACAGTCTGTTGTCAGCTCTTCATGAAAGTCTGTTAGCTAAAGGCACTAAGTGTAGAAACATTTCCTGGCAGAAGCCTGAG
The DNA here is from genome assembly GCA_009812075.1 of Sialia sialis. NCBI lineage: Eukaryota > Metazoa > Chordata > Aves > Passeriformes > Turdidae > Sialia > Sialia sialis. The sequence goes on along the minus strand of VRYO01002734.1, from coordinate 7,504,034 downwards.
CAGTTTGCAGTGTAGCTCACTGATGTGGGTAAATGCTCACTGCAGGTTCCTGTGCTACCTTCTCAGCTGCTGAGGACCCAGTCCAGACAGAATTCACATGGCCCAAATGCAGCAGGGCTCCTTACAGACAAATCCTTTTCTTCTCCACCCCTCTGGTGCCGCTGAACAGGTTGCTATGGCTGGAAATGCAATTTGCTTATCTGTGCAATGCAGTGAGACAAATCAGGGCTTTCATTATATGCTGAATATTTCTCTATTCAAACATGCTCAAGCAGCTTCAATTTCACCTTTCCTCTAAATTAAAAGTTACAGGTTCTGTCTAACAAATCTGTGGGGTTTATGATAGGAGGAAGATAGACAGCCAGCCTTGACACAGGGGATCCATTTCAATAGCTGCAGATGTATCAAGAAAGTTAGTGATCACAAAACCCTCTCAATCAAAAATTCATTAGACGATTGCAATAGTTCAAGAACACAAGTGCCCAAAAGCAATCTCTTTTAATGTTTCTAAAAAAATATGAGAGATAAGAAGACTGAAAAGCCTGACATTGCTATTAAAGAACTTGATTCTTCAACCCCATGGACTTTTATCAGCACTTGCACAAGCTGTCTTTCATGTGAATTGCTTGCATGATTTATTCACCCTGAGAAGCACTTGCTAGTCACCTAGTCTGAGTGCTAATAAATGTCAGTTAATTTTGCAAAATACAGCCCTGCTTTATGGAATGGGAACTGGAGCACATTGACTGAATTTAGTCTAGCTCCTAATTCCTTCCCCGGTTTAAACTGCCAAAGTCATTGAACAGCCATTAAAAAACCTCTCAGGGTATATATTGCCCTGTTATGGCAATATTCCCAGAGGTTTCAGATGTAGCAGTGACTCAGGACCTGGCTAACTGAGAGATTTAGCACAATAATGACTCAGAGGATGAATCTGATTTTACAGGACTGAATAATCAGAGCAACTACTGAGATCAATAGAATCACCAAGGAATAATAAAAAAAGAGAGCCGGATAAAAACAGAATTCAAAATAGCTTACAGGAAAATTTAAAAAAAAAAGTTCTTATCAAGTAAGAGGAGCATTTATTATTAAGGAAGGTAATGGTATGTAATCAGGTTATGCCACTGATGGATCAGTGGGGTTTGACTGTTTGTCAAATCTGTGGCACTTGCATGTTGAGCAGAATTCTGATCTTTTCTAGGTGTGTGTCTTGAAGATTGTCCACTCTGGACCCAGGTAAGCATAAAGAAAAGACAAATATCCCTGCAGGATAATGTCCACACACCAAAATCTCTTTTATCCCTGCTACCAGGAAATATTTTCTTATATCAACATTTTTGATCCATAGACTCCAGTGCAGTAATCCTGAATCTACTGACAATACAAGGGGAAAGCTGTGGCCCTGGGCAGGGCCATCAACCAGGTGTGTGCAAGTCTGGCTCTCAGGGACAGCCTGGAAATTCCCATAAATGAGATAGGAAATAAACCCCAGAGGGTTTGGTGCGCAGAATAACCAGTGGGGAATTTCCAGTGGGTCCAGAGGAGAGGATCAGAGGGCTGGAGAATCTCTGAGAGCTGGAGCTGCTCAGCCTCAAGAAGAGAATTCTCCAGGCAGAATTTATTGCACCTTTCAGTGCTTGAAGGAAGCCTGTAAGAAAGATGGGGACAAACTTTTTAGAAAACCAGTCATGATAGGAAAAGGGGTGATGATTTTAAATGGAAGAAGGGTAGATTAGATATATGAAAGAAGATTTTTACAGTGAGTAGGGTGTCAGGCATGGGGTGCTCAGTGCCCACAGCAGTTTTCCCCATCACAGACACCACCCCTATGTACATCTGTATTTGATAATACTATTTTTTTTTTAGTTTATGGCCATCTGAACTTCCTTAGAGAGCCCGAAGTTTGTATCTCTGATGATCACTGGTTTTATTTTAAAGCTACAACAATTAGAATCTTATACAGAGAGTTTTAATTGGAGAGTGAATTAAATACCAAATGAGGCTGACTGCTCATAGTGGCAATGGAATTTCAGATATTTAAAATTCTTTTAAAATTTTATTGTATTGATTTGAGTTTTCTATTCCCTGTTGTATCTTGTTTCTCTTGGCTGTACATTTGACTCCATTATTTTAAACTTTTTAATTTCATCCAACAAAAACTCTATCCATAAACCAGCATATTAAAATTTCTGAAAAAAAAACCCCCAAAATATATGGAAATATACATATAAACACACACTGGGCCATGCAGTAACAGTGGCAAGAAATTCCCTCTATAATTGGAACTAAAACTGGTAGGAGTAAAACTTATTAAAAATCAATATCATAGAAAGGCAATTAAGAATTTTGAGGGGAAAAAAGCGCCCTGATTAATTAACTGCAAATTATAAGTATTACTTTGAATTGCATTGTACAGAACAGGCTCAAATTACCAATTATCCCTGGCCGCTTTGTTCAAAGATCATGAATGTGCATTTTAATTTATGCTGGAGAAAGCGAAATACGCTGAGAACCTGCATGCAGAATTTTGCAGAAATCACTGGGGATGAGGGTGAACTCCCCCATTACCATATAAATGACATGCACAGACTCATAAATGACATGCAGTGGATCCAGCTCGCATTGTTCCTTCAGATGTAGCAGGAAAATACCGGAAATTAAAATACAGCTTATAGCCTGCCAGATAATAAATGTAACCCATACTGCACAAATCCCCATCTACCAAAGATAATTTTGTCTGCTGTTTTTTGCTGATTAAGGGTTGCTTTGGAAAGAAATACCCTCCTTTCCCCTCCTTATCTGTTGCACTTATTTGGCAGGATGGAGATGGCTCCATTTTTATCTACCCATCAGATCACAACACCTAACGTAGCATAATCCTAATTTCCAAGGTCACAATAGCTTGCTCTACCCTTAAAAAACTTCCTATTTAGTACTGAGGACAATTCCCACATTCAAAAAAAAAATTAAAAATTTAAAAATACTGATTATAGCAGCTCCTTTTCCACCTGTATATTTTTACCTCGACATCCATGACATTAGCGGTGCTGCTGTGTTGAGGCCATGGCTGAGCAATATTTTATTATTCCCTGCAGTGAGTTTCGCTACTCCCTGCAGTGTCTGGGGACTGGCTCTGTTTTTGTGAGGTGTTTGTTGAGCACTAGGCACAGCCAGGCCACAGGACACAGCAAGGCTCCAGACTATGGAACGTAGGTTTTGAAATGCCTCAAAATGTTCTGATGGCAAGCACTATGAAATTACAAAGAAAATGCCATTGTCCTTGCTGAGCAGGACCACAAATGGTGATTTGTACTCTTTGCCATTTATTACTTATCACTAAAACCCAGTTTTCAAAGTCAGGTTATTCCTGGAACATTTGGATGTGGGTTACACTCAGAGGTGCCAATTTTGATACATATATTGTCTTTTCTTTCTAAGACTTCCTTGGCTGCCTTTCATCTTTTCTTGGTAACTTTCCTCCTGGAAAGCCCAGCAGCTCTGGGCTGGCTGATGCCAGGGGCAGTGGGGGCTGAGCCCTGCTCCTGCAGGCACGAACTCTCCTTGAGGGAGGCTTGGGCAGGGACAGAGGCTGTGGCTGCTCTGCAGCTGCTTCCAAGTGATATTTCTCTGTCATGCCCTCCAGTCCCTAAAGACTGTGTGCTCCAGCCTGCAGCTATAAATCCCAATTATGCTGTTGGCATGTTGGGTGGAAGGTTTCATCTTCATCAGGCTTAGCAGGATTCCACCAGGTTATGAAAATACTCAAAGCATGGTTACATCGTGATTACACAGATTTTTCTTTTTCTTTAGTGTAAAGGACTTTTCTTTAAGGAATGCTGACAGGATATCTGGTTTCTCTTTTGTAGATTTATGCTCCCAGACTGAAAATGGGACCATGATACACTGCTACAAACACAACCACCTGGCTGACTAATTGCCTGTGAATTACCTTTCTGTGCCTCCTGCACTTAGAGAGATGGTTTAATGTGGTTTTCAGTCCAAATTCATAACTGGTATAAATAGTAATATGTATTCACTAAGGATCCAGTTCCTATTTTATAATTTCTTTATAAAATGTATAAAGAAATGTAACTGTCAGGTTTGTCCACTAAGGACTAATGTGTTTGAAGAAGCCAAATCCACTCCATTAATTTCTGTGAATGCACTCATGGTTCATCTTTTTCCTTTTGAAATTAAAAGTATACATTTACTTAGGAAAACTGTGCAACCAAGCAACCATTTTATGCTTTCTTTCCTTTTTCAAGTGGTCAGCAAAGTACAGTCTTTCCACTAAGTTAAACTAATAGCTTGAAAAGAATTAGTCAGGCTGGAGAAATCACTCTCCATCTTTAGGCACAATTTAGCTGCTGTGTAGAAAGCAAAGGGCTGTTTCCCCTCTAAATCCATCCCAGCTGTGCTTTCAAATACCTGTTTTCTCCGATAGGAAAAGATCAGGTCAAACATGGGGCAGGACAGGTCAGGAACCACATCTGGATATCCCAGGAAAGTCGTTGTGCTGGAACCAAAGCCAAATTCTTTGCGATCTGGTGTTTGCTGTACTCAGTGGACTTGCATTTGCAATTTCTACAAAATCCAAACAGGTAATTCATGCAGGCAAACATCAGTTCTGGGGGAAAACGAAGGCTGGCTGGTTTAAACCCAGTTTGCTCACTCAGGGACAAGCCTGGGCTTTAAGCAACCTGGCTATGTCCATCATGTTGCTTTTTTCCTTTTTCCTCTCCCAGAGAGAGAAGCTCTGCCAGGGCTGGATTCTGATTTCTCAGTGGGATGAAGGAAAAGACATCCTTTGGCTTCTCAATGCTTCCTGCAACTTCCTCCAGCTGCAGTGCCATCCTGCAGTGCTGTGCTGGGAGATCTGCTCATCAAGGATAAACTTGGACCTCAGAACTCCCCTAAAAGTCACTATTTCTAAAGTTACCATTTCTCATTTTGGGGTTTATTATTCTGTCTTGAGTAATTTTAAATCTCACAAAAGCACTGAAACGTTCCTGATGCATGCCCAGCTTTCCTGGTTCACCACTTGCCAGAACAGCCTCTACTTCAAATCACTCTCAGTTGCAAGGTCAAAATCAGATGCCCAAAATTCACAGGCAAACTCTTGAACAAGAGATGTCCCAAAAGCAGCCTTGTGTTGTTGTTTCTCAAACAACATAATATTTTAGCTGGGTCATTCCCCAGAGATTTCAAAGGATCCTGAGTTCCTGAGTGGGCAGAAGTGAGCTGCTGCTTTGTCCCAGTGTGTTGGCACTGGGCCATAGGAGCAGGGTGACAAACTTCTCCCACCGTGGCTCCAGGTGTGGTGTTTATCAGCTCACAAGCCAGATTCACAGCTCCACTGACTGCTGAAATGGGGAGACTTAGAGGGAAGGAAATCCCCAAATCTACTCCCCGCTCCACAGAGCCAGACAATAATCACAGCTCCCTTCACCTCCTGACCCTCCCATCTGTCCATCCTCAATTGTTGCTGAGATATCCACGGTCGTGGCAGATTAAGGAAAGGGAATGAGAAGCACAAAATCATTCTAAAGACCAACATTTAGCTGGAAAATTATTTATCCAGTGTATCATCACACACAATACACTCTGGGCAAGGAGTGCCTTCAGACATACAGCCCTTTGGGCAATTCACAGGCTGTTGGGGGAGAAGGGCAGAGAGGAGGCAGAAGTAAAAACCAATTTAATTTCATTTCAAATTTCAAATTTCATTGCAAAGCACCATGACTAATCCTTTCCCTCCCCATGGACTTATGCAACTTTGTGCCTCCAAGGGGCAGCACAGCCTCAGCTATTGCATCTGAAATCCATCAGCTGCTGGGGACACAGCTCTTGCCTCCCGTCCTATTCTCACCATTTTTAGCCTGCTGGTGATACTCCAAAATAATACTGATAATTTAAGGGTTAGGATAGGTCAGTTCAATATACAAGTGAACTTTAATTTTTTTAATGAGGTATTGAATCTTTTAAGTCATGTCTGTGCCTACAGTCTGAGTCAAAGGCTGGAAAATCAAAACAAATGCAATAAATACAATGATCTCCAGATAATTCCCTTTGAGTAACATTTATTTTGATGCCTGTTTTCAGACTGTTGCCTTCAATTTTAAAAGCAAAATAACAAGAAAACATAATGCTCTGGTTTTAGGAGCTGGTTTTTTTTCAGCTCTATTTCTTACTAGTTTTTCAAATCTTTAATCTAGCTCTTGTGAAAGCCTCCTTTAAGGAATTGCTTTTGATCGAGTCTTACACAGTAGCTACTGATGGCTATTTTTTTTTCCTCCTGCTATTGTTGCTAAATCAAATACAAGACAATGACTCAACTTTGAGCAAAAGCAAAACTAATGTAGGAGGCAAATGCTTGTGAGTCATTTGTGTAAAAAGGGAAGGGCTAAAGTGATTTGCTCTGTTTTTTCTGGGATTTGAAAGGCAGGTAAGAGTCCATCAGTCCCTTTAGGATGCACAGCAGTCTGACAGAGCTGGGGCAGCTTTGCCAGGCATTTGCCTTCTGCTCAGAGGGTGCCCTCTGGGCTGGAAAGGTTCTGATTCCTGTGGAAATCACTAGGGACTAGCCCAGGCTTCCTGCAGACAAATTTCTCCAGCTGTGCCTCCCTCAATACCCTCTGACCAAATCTGAAGGGCGCTCACCCATCAGTGCTGAGAGCAAGTCTGGGGTGTCACACAATGCTCTGCACTTTATTTGGTTTCCACAGGCTAAGGTGAAACTCTGCCTTCAGTTTTGTGTCCTGATTTCTCTCATCTCCTCCAAAACCAGGTCAATAATTGTGCCTCAGTTTGCCTGTTTCTAAAAAGATGGTAATGATTCCTGTTCTACCAGGACATTATGTGAAGTTTTATTAATTGATGCTTGCAAAAGGCATTAAGATCAAGACAGAATAATTGCCTCAGTGAAGGTCATAATTAGCCTTGTACCAAGAGATACATCTGTGATGGTCATTTAATCTTTTCCTTGCACTTCAGCTATGAGTGTGGGAGTGCTGAGGGGGGAGCTGCTCTTAAATACAGAGGCAGCCACTGTATTTTGCATGAATTCAAGCCCTTTATAAAGCCAAAACTGATCTGTGCAAGGGGTGTTGTGCACAGGTGGAGACCAGGGAAAGGTTCACACCGCAGGGAATACAAACAGCCCTTGGAGTGGAGCAGGACAGAGCTGTGTGAGAGGAAAGCCAGCAGCAATCCCTGCCTTGGGAGAAGAGGCTCACCCAGCTCTCCTGGCTGAGGGTCAGCACTAATCTGATCAAAAAGGGGATTGGGAAAAGCTCATCCGACTCAGACTGTGAAATCAAGCTCTTGAATCCTAGTAATTCCTACAGCAAGCAGTTGTCACGCCATGAGGAATTACGAGCTGAAGTTGGGGGGCGGGGGAGACAGCAAGATGACACACTTTGGTAAATCCCAAATTCTACTCTAGGCAGAACTTCCATAAAAAAAAAATTACATTTTCATATAGTCTGTTCTAAATAGTACTTCCTGAAACACTAAGGCTCATGTTTCTAAATGTTATGGAGCTGGGAAGTATCCCAGGATTATCAGAAGAATTTGAAAAAAAAATCAAAATTCATGGAGAAACTTTGGAGATGATTTCAAGAAGACATGCAAGAGAATGATGGATTTTTGTTCTTAAAAAAGCTTATAACTGACATCATTTTTAAAAGAGAACTTTTTTCCTATTCTTTTCTCCACTCTGCTCACTTTTCCTCTGAATATTTTATGTAACAGCATTTTGTATTAAAATTCAAGTCAAAAACCCCCACAAACACACCACCAAAAGCCCAACTGCACAGGCTAATCAAAAGCAAAGCAGGATTTAATCTCACATTGCTTCTTTCCAATCAGGATGCCATTTGCATACTATATATTTTTTTCCCAGCAAATCATGCAGATTTCTGGCTGTTTGCAGCTCTCCTCTGGAATCCTGATGGAGACAGGAGCTGCTCCACTCTCCACAGTTTTACCACATGGTGGCAATGTAACCTCCACCTTCCTGCTCTGGAGGTGAGCTGTCTCTGATTTCCTCCTTCATTACTTCTTATTCACTCTAATTATCATATTTGTAGGTGGCAATTAGAGTCTTCTGAGTTTCTGCTTTCCATTTCCTAAATAAATTTAATAGAGGCTTGTTTGGTTTATTTTTCAAATAAAGTCTGCAACATTTCTAAGGACATTAACTGTGCAGTATAAGAGTTTTTCTTCCAGTTAATGCAATATTGCATGTTTCTCTGATCTCTAATGAAGTTTAGAGGACCACTATGGAACTCTTCCCTTTTGCCAACAAGCATTCATGTGCCCTTCAGTATTAACCCTTTGCTTTCAAGACAGGAGTTCTCTTTAGTTGCTTTTTTTACCTCATTGGAATCGAGAAAAAATTATTTAAATTATTATTAAAAAAATATCAAATTATTTAAAAGCAGCTTAAAAAATGCATGAAACATTTTTAAAAAGAAATAAAAATTAGGTATATATAAAAAATAATAACAACAATGAAAACAGTGAAATATTCAGCCTGGAAAGGAATTACAGGTGCAGAATAAAAGGTTATCCATGAAAAAACAAGCTTTTAAAATCACACTAAGGAGTAAATTTGTGGTCTTCATTTTAAATAACTGTGATACTGAGAAAATGAAAAAAAAACAAGATTTATGTTAGTAGTTTTAAAATCATTATGCATCAAAAGTCTGCATCTAAACTACAATGTAAACGTTTTTTCCTGCACTTCTGAAAAGAGTGGATACTTCTCATGTATAAACATAATGTATAACTATACCAGGTTTCAGAAAAAGGGTTTTATTCTCTGGTTCACAAGCCAGGCATCAGAGATTTAAGTCTTAATCGATGACAGCCAAGAATACAACACTATATAACTCAGTGGAAACACTCAAACAATCTTGAAGCAAAATTCAGAGTCCTTTAAGGAATATGTATTTGTTAGAAGTATTAGCTTCTGTTTAACTCTGTAACTCTAATCTGGATCTAATATATGAATCAGGGCATTGTACATACTGAATGAGATTGTAATTGGGAATGTTACATCTAAATTTCTGGCAAATTTGTCTGAACTATGAGAAACATTTCTCAGCTAAGAGTTTTAAATTCAAATAATCTGTCCAACAGAGTATTTGCAGTGGTCATCCTCTGCTGCATAATCAGTACCAGGTGAGATGGAGAGTAAATGATTTCTTGGTGTGGCTTTTATCCAAATGCCCAGTACAGTTGCAAAACCATCTAGGACACCTCACTATATCACAGGAAATTTTATTATTAAAAACAGAACACTTAATAGTTTGCTTTAATACTATATGATCCTTTCACTCTTATTAAAATCTGAAAAGTACTTTAAAAGTGAAATGACGTCCCTTCAAAATCTACAGTAAAGGAACTTGCTAAGAAGTATTTTAAATAACTATAAATAAAACACAGTATTTAGCTCCTAGCAGCATTTTTTGTTCCTGTGCTGTTTGATGTGACTCAAAGCAATAGAATAAATTTTTCCAGGGCAGAGTGTCACGCAAAGACTTTCATGGTCTTAAAAGTTCTTATGGTTGGAGCATATTGCACAGCAGCTTTTCAGTCATTAGAAATAAAATTAAAAACTGAAAAATAAAATGAAAAAGGTATTCTAATCACAATTTTCTGGTAGCACAAACTGGCTGAGAAGGGTTCATTCAGCACCAGAATGACACAGGCAAACACAGAAACAACCACGATCTCATTAGAAGAAAAGAACTGGGAAGAATGGCAGCAAATCCAGTTCTGCAAGGCTCAGCTGTGCTGTGGAGATGGTTCTCAAAGTAAGAAACTCTGTTTTCAATGGAAAGAGAGGAAAGCAAGCAAAGAGGTTGGGTAGCACAGAAGTGGTTGGGGCTGTTCTTCCTGGGGGCTGCGGAGCTGATCAGACATCTCAACATGGATTTATTTGGGTTTTACCCCGCTGCATTGTCTGGCTCTGCCTTGGTGGGCCATGAAACCTGGCTCAATATCCATCCCCCACTTCCAGACTGAGAAATCCTGGTGGATGTGGGCCAGGACTGCAGGGATCCAGGTCTGAGCAGTGCCTGCTGCTCTTTGCCATGGATCTGAAGGAAGACATCAACATGTTACTGAATTGCTTGGTCTCTGCAGTACTCATCCCAGGAGAGGACTGAAGGTTTGTGCCATCCTTCTGGATTTGATCCCTGCTGTCCCACACTGGCTGCTGTGCACCTGTATGTGGCATTTGCAGGCACCTGGCACACAGCAGCCAATGCATCCCTGGCCACTTGTATTTTACTGCTTAACCCATCCAAAAGCTTTGGGATCATCTTTAAAACCTGCCGTTCCCCCCACTTTTCTAATTACTGTTAAGTCTGTGGCACAGTTTCCCCTCAGACCTGTACTCGCTGAAGACTGGCAAGCAGCTGCTGCAGAAGCTGCACCATATGGTAGTTACTTATAGCAATGTAAACTAATTGAGTGTGGAGGGTGATACAATCCCTGGATGCTTTATCTTCCAGGAACTGCTGGCATGTTATTGATAGCCTCAAAGATCTGCTCTAGCTCTTCAGTTCTCCTAACACAGAGCAGAGCCCAGCCAGAGTCAGCTCTGTGTCCTGGTTGATGTCAGCATTGCAGTCACCACTGGGCTTTTTGGCACAATTTGAAAAATACCCTGCACTGTATCACCCACATCCCTCATGTCTTCAAGGTCTGAGGCCCCTTGGAGAGCTGGGAGCTGGGAAGATCAGGCTTGTGTTCCCAGTGCCAGGATCTGAGCATGCTGGTCACCCAGTGCCAAGCACAGGCAGGGATGTGCAAGGGTGTTCTTCACGTACAGATTTCACCTCTTTCTTATTTCACACACAAAGATTTGCAGCAATTTCACAACTATAAGGCTCACCGGATTATAAGGTGCACTTGTTTTTTTGCAGTGAGGATCCACGCGCAGCAAAGTAACGTGTTAGTAACGGAATCGTGCGATCGCGGGGTTTACTGGCAGGTGCTCAATTTGCAAACATTTTTCACAGATCGGTGCAGCCTTTAAACGCAGCCCCAGGCACCCTCCCTGTGCCGCACACTCCCACCCGCCCCCCGCTGTTGCGGCTCACACTTCCGGGTTGGCAAATTTCCAGACTCTGTCCATATATAAAGTGCACCGGATTATAAAGCGCACTTCCGGGTTTTGACCAAAATTTTAGTCAAAATGTGCACCTTCTACACGTGAAATTACTGTAATCTCTGCTGGAGAAAAGCATGGACTTTTGAGCTCTGGGCGGGCCTCCCAGGTCCCCAGCTGGCCCTTAGCAGTGATGCACTTGCATTTCACTTCATTAGTCCTCTGCTCTTCCAGTCAGACCTGCTCTGACGTCTGATTGGTTCCAGATAGCATCATGATTTGGAGTTGTGTATTTTAAACTGCATTTCGATTTGGTTCTTCGTCTCATTTTTTTTCCCTTTAAATTAGGGAAGCTGATGTACACAAATTATAAATGACTTGTGTCATAATTTTGGATATTCTTTTGATTCCCCTGCTATTGTACAACAGCAGACAGGCCAGCTCTCTAGTGAGAATCACATGTCTCAGCAGAATTTTCATCCCTTTCATGTAGCTTTCTCTCATTCTAATTTGGACAGAGTACATTCATTTTTGCTTTTTTATTTCTTAAGGCAGATATATACTCTCTATTCAGGCCAGGGAGCGCTGAGACAAATAGGAAAGCTATTTAAACAGCCTGAAGATTTTGCACTGGTCCCTTAATTTCCACAAGTAAGGGCTGTACCAAGAAAAAAACGTGCAGGAAATTACTTTTTAGGTCAAATTGATGGAATTAGACAATAACACAAAATTTCTATGACTATCTTTCAATTTCTTTGTTCTTTCTGTAATCACTTCTTGATTGCAGCACTTTAAAAACATTCAGCTTTCTTTCTTTCCAATATGTTTTTCAAATAAAAATTCATGGGCACCCTCAGAAGAAGAAAATGACCAATTTTCCTCAGGGAAATAACAAGGCACATATACATTTATCATGATAAAGTGCTGCATTCCCTACACCATCATGTACAAGCAGTTTATGTGTATTTACCCTATTGTATAGAAAAACAGGCATTCTTTGTAATCTCAGAGCCAAAATGTCTAACTGCAAAGATATCAGAAAAAGACATCAAAACTGTACATAAGATCATAAAATTTTAGCTCTAGAAGAAGCCCAGAGAAGTCCTAATCCCCTCCTTGCACTGAAATAGGATGGATGTTTATCTCAACAACCCCTGACAAAAAACTGTTTAATTCACTCTTAAAAATCCCCCAGGACAGAAATCTCTGTAGTATCCCTGGGAAACGTGCCCTAACAGCTATATTTCCACCCTATAATACTCTACATAATTTTTGTACAAATTAATTAAATTATTTTGATCTCTTACAACATTCTATAGCCTGGAACACTCTTACATGTGTCACAGCCCTCCAGCTCAATTCTATCAACATAGAAATGATGCATTTTTGTTTTACGTGAAGTGAACCTTGTCACTTAAAAACATTTTTTTGGTGTGTTTTATACTTTCAAACCACAGAAAATATTCTATGGTGGGAAAGCATGGCTTTTAAATTTGAGTGGATTTGAAAAGAGTCTCTAATATGCCACTCTTTATTTTCTGGGAGTAACAGCATTTCAAAATATTTCCTCTGACACCTTGATAGTGGACATAAAGCATGGACATTACAGGAAGGCTCTCTCATTCAGCATCCTGGTGCAGATCCAGGGCATCAGGATTAGCTTCCATGGAGTTATTCCAGACTTCAACTTAGCATGGCAGAGGTCAATATCTGTTCTGCAGTATCTAAAGTGCTGATATACTAATTAGTTATTAAAAATACCAGCATAATCAGAAAATGAGGACACAGCTCTCCAATAGGCAATTTAACCCAAGGCCACTGTAATAAAATTGGTGCAGAACTTGAGTGCAAGCAGAAAACCACAATAGCTCTGTTCTACAACTCACAATACAGCATGTTTTGGAAAAAAATGACGCTAGTGATACAATACCTATTTTTTGATACCTACCAGGGCTCGAGGGCAAACAAAAACAACTTCTCTCACTGAACACCTCTTAAGGTACTGGCAGCTCCTGGCTGAGCTGAGACATCAGGATGAACACCTGGCTTCCTTCCACTGCCTCAAGGAGATCACTGACCACAGTAAATAATATTCTCTTTTCCTTCCAAAAGCCATCCTGAAGCCTGAATGATGGTGATCCAAAAATTAGAGGATGACAGGTGTTGGTTTTGGCTGGCATCCTCCTTCCAAACACCCTTCTGCAGAAAGGGAAGGTTAAGGACTGGGCTAGAGCTGGCAGCGTTTCTCATGGTGCAGAGCTGGATTTTGAAGCCAGTCCAGGTAACAGCACATTTTAAAGTTTTTGGGAGCTTGCTGATTTCTAGGCAGGCACTCACAATGTGCACTGTAAATGGTTTCATTTTCCCTGATCTTTGCCAGCTGAGAAGGGCCAAAGCCTATTCCTGCAGATGCAATCTGTAATGGGAGCTTCCCAGGAACAGGAGAACCTCCACCAAAACCAGGAGGTGATGAAACTTCTACAGAACCTTTCATGGCATTGTCTGGTGAAATTTAAGACTCTCTTTTCCTCTGCTTTAGCATGCATAAGGCAAAATAATGTTGCATCTAGTTCATCTTCCTTGCAACAGAATTTTATATGGTAGAGATACCCGCTTCAAACACATGGCTGAGGTCGAGCTGCTCTTCATCCTTTGACTGCAACCAAACTGGGCAGATTTTACGCATGTTTGGTATAAATCAATGTGCACATAACAGTGAAAAAAATCTAGTCACCTTCAATAGGCTAACTGAGATTTGGGTTGCCCCAAGTGCTGCACAGCAGCTGCATGCACTGAATGGGCAGTACTGAGTGGTGTCCCAAATGCAAAATAGGAAAGCTTCCTATTTTACTATGAGGACAATGTCACCCAAGCACCACGCTGCTTTTGCTGCCTCACTTGAGCAAGCACACAAATGAGGGAAAAAATTCCCTGAAGCTACCCCCAAAACCCCTGAAAAACATCAGCATGTACTTGAGAGCAAACTAATGGCTTTTAGACTTGCATTTCTGGCACTACCTGGTGTTATTTTCCCATTCCAAATGTTCCCTAAATTATCTTTAGCCCATAGCAGCTGTGTAGAACTGCAAATTTACCCATGTCCATGGAATATTTTCTTTGTGACTGAAAAGATGAAAGTTCTTAAAGAAAAATCTGTGTTCTCTGTCCCAATGATTCTTCTTATATCTTGTCCAAATAGAATAATTTTTAGTCCCATTATGGCTGGTTTCTTTCACTGTCTGCAGCGATGGCTTTTGTACAGCAAGAGATCTATTTATCCAGAGTATCTTAAAAAATGCAATGATGAGTCAGTCTAATTCTTCATCTCAAAGCCTCACCAGGCTTTGGAGCTTCTAATTACTGGCAAAGGTTAGCCCTGCCTGTGAAATACGAGGATATGTCATCTCCTTCTCTGGTGGCACTAAACAGGAACTTTAGGACATACTTGCTTTCAGGCTAATTATGAATGTTCCTTTTCACATTCAGGCATAATTTGATCATCAAAGTTCCTGCTTCCAAGCAGAAGTTCAGCATTCTCTTGTTATACAATGAAAAATTGAGCACACAGACGAATTAGGTAAGGCACTGCTTCAGCAGACTTACTGACTGGTTTCCCAGTACTAAGACCACTTCCAGAGTCTCAGAATTAATATTTCTAAACATAAGAAATATGGCTACTTCACTTGATTGAAATGCTATAGGCATAAAAGATGCTGCTCAAAATAACTGATATTTGATTTGGCAGCTCCTGCCAGGCGCTGCACTTCCGAGACCAGTCATACATGTTCTAAATATACCCTCTGATATTTTTTGTGAGATGCTGATTAAATTATGGAAAGGATTTTTCTTTATTACTGTGTTCTCTTTCCTCTCTTTATAAAGTGTGCAAAAGGAACAGAAGCACTATTAACGTGAATCAGCCAGCGGCTTTGGATGTGTAGTTCCCATAAGCTCAGAGAGAGTTTCAGGGAAATGCATGTGAGGGGAAATTGGGAGCCTTTCCTAGATCTTGCAGCAAAAAAATTCTGCAGTTTCATTGTCTTAATGACGATGACATCCTGGCCTCTCCCACCAGGTGTCACTGCGAAGTCACACAAGAGGATCTGCTGGTGATCACACAAGACACAGATAAAATGAAGATTAATAAGGTATAGGAGCATTTCTGAAAAAAAATCTTTTTTTTCCCCTCCTCCTCTTGGTTCCTAGCCAAAAAAGAAACACAGCAACACCACTGTGCACTAAGCTCAACAAAGCAGAGTATCTCTTTTAAAGGATGGCTGTGCAAAGCTCATGCTACTCAAGAGATTTAAACATGTGTTGTGGGAGCTGGGGCTGGGGCTTGGCTGCCAGGAGTGGCTCCCTCTTGATGCCTGAGGATGAGGAGATGTCCAGAGGAGATGTCCCAACCAGGTATCAGGACAAAGCCTGGCATGGGGATTCTCACTTTGAGATGATCTTGAGATTTAGAGATTTCCACATTTAGAGACTACTTCTGGTCCTCTGATCCTCTGACGGTGACTTGAGATAAGGGAGTAAGTCACAAGTAATTCTGATTTTTTAACTCAGTTCTTACTTTTTAACTCACATGCTATTCTTACAAAATCTCTAATAACCACAGATATGTCCCACAGAACAGCTGCAAAATTGTACCTTTGTTTTTCTAGTTCCTGCTCTAATACCTGAGCACAGATGCAGCAAACTCCTGTTGTCACACTTTATGCATGGCATAGGACCATCTATATGTGGAAATCCTTCCTTCCCCTCCCAGCAGTGACAGAAGCACCCACCGCTGTGTCACATCCTCAATTTCCAGGCATGCACTTGGAGCAGAACACCAGAAGTTATCCAGCTTTATCTGTGAACACTTGCTCAAAGGAGACCACAGCAGGACTTCATGGCAGTGCAGCCCAGAGCAGGTCCCTGTCCTGCTGAGGGGACCCTGGCTCACCCTTGCTGGGCTGCTCCTGGTCTGGCAGCATGGAGGGAAGTCCTCCTGCCCCATTCCCCAGGATTCAGCATCGCATAATCCCAAAATCAACAAATTTCCAAACTGCAACACAAGGACAGACATCTCAACCTTCTTTTGTCCCTTAACAAAATCATGGAAGTGACCTCAGAGAGCCTTGCTGCCACCTTTCCTCACAGCAGCTGAACAGTCTTTCCAAGTAGCAAATTAAGACACTTTAATTGCATCATGACAGAATTAACTGTGGAAGAGTGCTCTAAAAAAAGCTTATAAATGAAATTAATTTTACCTGCAATTTACTTTTAAAATGCAAGTTATTTTTAAGATATTACTACTTATATACAGAACATATAAATACTCTTATCTTATTGCTTTGGAAGCCCTTTTTGCTACACCAGCACTTGCTTTAAAATTATCTGTAAGACTTATCATTGCTAAAACATATTCTCAAACCAACAATGATCATATAGCAAACTGAAATAAAACCCACTCTTTGCTGCTGCTATGCATTTAAATGTGTAGCTGATTTCAGTGGTGGAACTTTAAACTCTGTTTTATAGGATATCACTCGATTTTAGTACAAGCATTTATCAGGCACAGCTCTGAAAATGTTAAGTCAGACTATGAAAACATTGTCAATGCTTTTTTTGGTAATAAACCCCACTCTTAATCTATGCTTTCATCTTACAGTAATCTATGTATCAATCTATCACCTTCCAGCTAAATGCACTAAGTAGATTAAGCTCTGATTGATTTGAAATGTTTTTCACTATATTATCAAAAGTCTACAGATCAGCATAAATACCTCGAAGAAATTTTTTGTCCTCTGGCAGATTTACAAAAGCAGAGCTTAACTTGAATTGAAATGAACTTCTGCATTTTTCCAGGGCAAAAAGCCTGTCAAATTTACTCTAGATCTGCTGTGCTTCTGGACTTTGGAAAAACCTGTGATTCTTGTCGTAACAAGACTGATGGCATTGTGAAGAACAGTGTCCCCCCAGGCCTGCCATGCATGTGAAGTGGCAGGAGTGACTCCAAAGGGTGGCATTGCCATCTGCAGAGCTAATGTGCAAGCAGCTTTAGAAAGGGGAGGGGGGGCATTGCTGTTGGTGTGCTCTAGATAAAAGTCACTAAAAGTCATCTTCCTCAACCAGCAAACTCCGAGTCTTATTTGCTGTGCTGCATTTAGGGAAAGTGAGAAGCAGGTTGTGAGCTGTCCCAGAAATCCAGCGAGGAGCTCTGCTGTTGCTGCCAGGGGTCACAGAACCTGAGCAACAAAAAGAGCATGGGAGGGAAGAGGAGTGTGCTGAACTTTCTGAGATCCTGGTTGTCACAGCTCCTTTGCAGACTGTCTGCTGGAGCTGGCTGCACAGATGGAGGGAGATTTCTGCATATGCTCAGCACTCATCCTGGTAGCTCGCTGAGATGAACACAGGCCTGAGCATCCCACCCAGATCAGCTGGGGAAGGCACAGCTACAAACCACAGCAGCAATGGGTGAAGGGCAAAAAATTAGTCTTGAGGTGGCACAGCTCAGTCTTTGCCAAGTTTTCAAGCATTTCCAGTCAGGTAAGTTTGGATTTAAAATGTCCGAGTTTATTCCACTGAAGAGGTGGCATCCAAGAAAAAGAAAAGCAAAGTTGATGGTGTGTTGGCAGAATATCCCAGGTTAAAGCTCACTGGCAACCATAACTGGATTCTCTTGGTGTTTCTCATTTCTCAGTTGTCCTTATCCATTTATCCCCATGGAATATCCAGGTTCTTCTGGATCCTGCTCCATCCATCCATGCATGTAGACAGCTGGGCTCACCACTGCAGACCCAATGACCCCACGGCCCCACAGCTTGTTCCAGCACCTGGCACCAGTCCTCAGTCCTGACACCAGTCCCAGGTTCACCTCCACGAGGATTGCATATGTGATAGCAAGAAAAGGAGCTCAGCTCACACAGTTCAGCTCTGGATTTGATTCTGGATTCCCATTAGCTGGGAATGTTTAAATCAAGCTTTCCTGTGGGATCTTCTACACCTTGCTTGTGAAATAAGAGAATATTTAGTTCAATATAAACTGCATTAGGACACAAAGTGACATTTCCAAATCCTAAATTCTTTCAAATATACTCCCAGTGGTCCTAATCTGCCTTATGCCCCATAGGTTATAGAACCTGGCTTGGGATAACCAGACTGCACTCAATCAAACATTCATTTCTTCCCCTAGCACATTAACATAAAGTTAACAAGCAAATTCATTATAGAGGGCAAACCTGAAAGTCAATGTCAGCCAAGAAATTGCCTGAGCAATCCTGTAATTGAATAAAAATATGTGTCAGCAAAACAAGTGTCATTCTGGGCTTGCTGGTGTGCTCTGAGTTCATGGGCTTGACAAACCCCTCTCAGTGTGGTGCTGTGTGTGACACTCTGCCAGGAGACCCGATGTACTAAATGATGTTTAGCAGCCAAATATGAGTAGTAGTAGTAGGCACATTTGACCTACAAAGTCAAACAACCTGCCCGCGACTTCACCAGAAAATTAATAAATAAAGTGAAAGGAAATTAGCATTTGATAACTTCTTAGCTGCTTCTCTGGTTACAAAATGCTTTCACAGAATGAGGATATTTACTTGCAAATATGCTGCATTAGAGTAGAAATACATATTTAAGCATAAAAAATAATAACCCCCTATCAGATTTTTCCACTGATGTGTTTGATGAGTTTGTACACTGATTTATGGGACCAGCATATTTAGGAAGGGAAAACAAACTCATTTATTCCCTCATTTCTAAATCCAAGGACCCCAGCCTAGCTGTGATAAAGACCAATTTAAGCAGTGATTCCTATTTTTACACCAATTAACTGTTACTGGCATTTTTTAACCTACTCTGTTCTATTAAGCCTGAAGAAAACTGGGAGCAGCCAAGTGGACACAGTTAGCAGATCTATCTGGAAACTTTCTCTCTACAGAGGTAAGAAAACCTTGGGACCTGTGGGAGAAAATGTGACTTTAGAAGGGAGCTGTGTCACAGCAAAGATACACTGCCAGGTCCAAAAGCCAGAATCGTTGTGAGAAGGAACCGCTGGCTGCAGCATTAGCCAGCAACAGAGAGAGGGATGCTGATATGTACCTGTCTTAAATATATATATTCACAGACGTATGTGTGTGTGTTGAAATTTTTATTCTGATATATTATTTTAAAAGCCTACAACAACCCCCAAAAGAGCTGGGGGTGATGTGGATCCTCTCCCAAGCTAATGAGCAGTTGAGATCACTTTTCAAGCAGCTGCTCACAGACACCTAAATGGCCATTTGCCAGCTGAAAGGATCAAAGAAAAGCAGTGCTCCAGAGATGACCCTCCATCCTGTCAGGCCCATTTTCACAGGAAAGAAGCCAATTACTGGGGTCTGCTTTTGGAAATTTTTTCAGGTGGCAAGATCTGGGCAGCTTCCAAGGCCCACCTAGTTCTGTGGAAAACAGCTCATCAAGTAAAAATCATTTCCTCACTTTCTCCTTTAAGATAGAACCCCTTTCCCTCCCCATTTCTGTCCTTTTCTGTGATTTGAAGACTGACACGTCCATGAGTGATTGAAGATGCCATTAAATAATGAAGCAGTTCTGTTCATTAAAGCCTAGTGATTTATTGCCTTTGGACTAAGGGAAAGAAAACAGCCTGAAAACAGAATTCTTACACCATTTCACATTATTTCCAGTCCAGCACATCAGGCAACTGTTAGAACAACAGATTTTCAGCTCCATGGTCCACCAGTGCCCAGAAATGCAGCGCTGGATGTCCAATTCCAGCAAGGTCTGTAGTTCTAGACCATAACTTAAACTCATAACTAACTGCTGGCCTAAATGTTGTGTCCTACCTTCATACAGCCAGTCGCTGAGGCCATTGAAAATAACACCTTCCTTTCCTGTGGAGACCACTCGGATGGCTTGTTTCCCCACATGGGCACAGTAATAGATGTTATTCTCAAAGATAAATATCTGATTTGAAGGGAAAAAAAAAAAGAAAAGAAAAAGAGAACAGCATTAAGCAGTGGCTCCAGCATAAAATGTTGCATTTTGCAATAATTGGCAGTATGAAATCACACATCACAGTTTTATGGCATCTTTTGTCAAAAAAAAGGATTTCCACAGCTTGCTTCCAATGCCACCAGTTAATAGAAAGATGCTAATTTACAACAAACTGAGGCTTTGGTGCTTTGATACAAGCTTCATTTCTCTCACTCCTGTCTTAATTTCAGAAATTGAACAGTTCAGTTAGAGGGCATGAGATAAAGAATGCCATTGCTCAGGTTTTGAGAGTTGTTAGAGCTATTGCTGTGAAATGCTCCTGTGAATCAAGCTCTTTATGTCTGTATTTAAATGCTGATGAGGAAGTAAAGTTTTAGCCAGCCAATTATAGAAACATTGTTCCATGGCATCAGTCTTTATCATGTGGTTAAATCGTTTTGTATTCCTCTGTCATCAATAGCACAATTCCTGTCCCCTGACCCCAAAGTGAAACACATCTTGCTCTAAGTAGAGTCATAAAATCACAGAATATCACATGGAATCGCAGAGTCACTTGGTTGTACAACATCTTTAAAGTCTTTAAGGTCCTTTCCAGCCCAAACCATTCTGTGATTCTCAGATCACTGAGTCCAAGCATTGACCCAACACTGCCAAGCCCAGCCTCCTTTCAGGGACTTGTGGAGAGTGATGAGCCTCCTTTTCTCCAGCTAAACCACAGCTCCTGCAGCCACTCCTCATAAAATTGGAGCTCCAGACCTTTCCCCAGCTCCGTCCCCTTCTCTGGATCCAGCACCTCAAAGTCTTGTTGTGAGGGAACTGAGCACAGGATTTGAGGTGCAGCCTCACCAGTGCCCAGTACAGGAGACAATCCCTGCCCTGTCCTGCTGGCCACACCATTGCTGATCCAAGCCTGGATGCCTTTGGTTTTCTTGGCCACCTGGGCACTCCTGGCTCATGCTCAGCTGCTGTCAACCAGCACCCCCAGGTCCTTTCTCATGATTTG
>VRYO01002734.1:7467825-7481927 GCA_009812075.1 Sialia sialis | reverse complement strand
TAAGTTTAGTGTTTCTCTTTCCAGCCACTCTGTCCCCAGCCTGCAGCACTGCCTGGGGTTGTTGTGACCCAAATGCAGGACCCAGCAGGACCCAGCACTTGGCTTTGTTGAACCTCACACCACTGCCTCTTCTTGTAGACAGGCATCACATTTGCTGACCTCCAGTCACCTGAGCCATCCCCAGTTAGCCAGCACTGCTGGTGAAGGGTGGAAGGTGGCTCAGTGAGAATTTCTGCCAGCTCCCAGTACCCTGGGATGGATCCCATGCAGTCCTGTAGATTTGTGTGTGACTAAGTGGTGTGGCAAGTCCCTGACCCTTTCACCTCATGGGAGCTTTACTCTGCTCCCCATCTCCATCTTTAACATATTTTTAAACTCTATTCAAACTGAAAAGATGTACTGAACAGGTAAGCTACTTAGACTGACATGCAAACTGTTAATATAATTCAGTAGACATTTATAGATAGGTTTTCATACACTTGAAGATACTAGAATAAATGTTATATGTCTTTATTGTGATACTAGAAAGCAATTTCTTATATTATGAAAAGAGAGAATTGGGAAAAATATTTGCTTTCATCTTCTGTTTTACATCCTATTACGGTATATGTTTCACCCAAAGATAAGCTGGAAAGATTCCAGAAGAAATTATAGATCTTAATTTAATTTTGGCAGGAGTTATAGCAGGTTTGCCTAAAAGTAAAAATTATTACTGAAACTGTAGCTTGCTCTTCTTCCTTTTCAACTAGGAAGAGCTTCATTCAATGAATAGATTTGGAAAGTAAAAATACTTTGTGGAAGATACTACATGCTCTTTCTTACCTTGAATTTTAGTAAACAGAGCAGCCAGATAAGGGATTCCAAGTAAAGAATTTTATGTATTATCTAATTTGCATATGGGGAGGTTGTTGAAGCTTAAATGTGCATAAAAATTGTGAAAACTAAGCAAAATAAGATACTCACGGTCCAAATAAATCCAAATCTCTGTGTCTGAGTAATAAATGTGCTAAGGGGTGTTTGGGTAAGAGCTCTTCTGTGACAGGTGCACAATCAAGTGGATTTATTCAAGTGATGCAACCCTCCCCTTGCCCAGATTCTTCCAGCAAACTAAGGTTTGCAATATTTCGTACTACATTCCATGTTTTATGAGTTCACAGGGAAAATAAAGAAAGTGGATTGACAACCTGTTCCCTCCCTTCCCTTTTAAAGTATTGCAACATTTCCATCTTCACTGTCTGGTCTTTCAAAGCTTCATTGCACTCATCAGGCTGTGTGAGGTATCTGGTAGCTGCAGTGGAAAAATAATATAGTGCTCTGACTTCGAACTGTCTCCCAGATAATTCAGAGCCAAACTGCAGCACCTCATGGAGATTTAAAAATTATCCTCCTAACTACAGTGCCTTGTACCCTAAAAACGTCAACCATAATCACGATAAAAGATATCTGAAGCAGCACAAGGAAGATTTCTGTGTAATGTATCTTATAAATTAAGAAAAGCATTTGGACTTCTGTTATTCATCAAGAGAGAAATGTCTTTGGATTACCTCACATCCCATTCTAGAAATGTGTTTGAAGTTATTGTGAAATACCTGTGTAACAGTTTACTGCTTTGTATTCATGGCATCAAAGCAATGATTTCTATCAAATGATCAATCCTGTCAGCTAATTAGAGGATAAGAAATTTTAGTAAAGAAAAATAGTCAAAATGTGTACAGGCATCACTTTTACATTACTTCATGCCAGCTTTGCATAGCACGCCTAGACAAATTTAAAATGATGACAGAAGGGACCAAGCTCGGTTTTATGCCTCTCTGTACAGGAGATAAAGAGCAGAGCATAAATTTCTGGTGTCTTCACCTTTGGTGTGCATACTAGAGCAAGACTTTAACCCAGACATTCTTGCAACATATGTGCCTTAAAATCCAGCACTGAACACACCTAGTGGCATGGAAACCCAAGCTGTGCTAAGTCAGGAAAAGCCCTGCGCTGAATCCCATGTCCCTTTTCATCATGTCACGTTCAACGCAGAGGAAAGAGAAGATATTCTGAAAAAAGTAAGAATGGAAACATGCATATATAGATTGAAGAAACAGAAATTGCTAAGTCTACAGAAAAAACAAGGAATACTTAAATTCTACAAAATGATGGATGAACAGACAGAATAAAAGGAAAAATGTGGTTTCACCATTTTATTTCTGAAAACAAGAGGCAAACTAATGAGACCTAGAATATTTTTCCTACAGAAATCAGAATTAACATATGGAACTTCTCACCACTGAACCCAGCAGAAGACCTCTCTCTCTGCTGGATATTTTAACAGATGCCCAAAAGATTAAACACTCAACAAAAATAACTGGAACATCTGAGGGGATTAAGAAAAAGTTGGGGGGTTTTCAAATGCATTCTCTTAATCCCAGGATAATAAAAATCAATGGAGATTTTGCTGTTGGCTTTATGTGGCTCAGGCTATAACTTTCAGCTATAACCCCTTGAGCCTCAGGTATCAGCAGACCCTGGGAAGGGATCTCTGCCCATTTGCAACTGGTGTTAGAATTCATTACCCCAAACCATTTGACATCCTTGCACGACACAACTAAAATTGGAGAAAAATATATGAGGCTGCTTGGAAGACAAGCCTGAGACAGGAAGAAAAGTCAATGCTTAAGTATCCAGTAAGATAAATTTATACAATAGGGCAAATATTTGATCTAACAACAAATTAAACTTAATTCACTTCAAACATACAAGAGACTTAATGACACCAACTGATCCAAGGATTTATTTAAATTTTTTTGCAAGGGTTTCTAAAATAATAGTCTCTACCCAACTGACCCAGAGTGGTATTCAGCAACTATGCTGCATTAATTAAAATATCGGTACTTTGAAATTGATTAATTTATGGATCTTTTCAGGAATATAATGAAAAAGATCTCCTTAAGACTTAAGAAGTCCCAGTGACCTCCTATTTTGAGTGGATGAACACTACAACTCCTTTTACAGTTGCTCAACCCACCTTCCTTCCAGTCAAAGAGGTGAAGGAAATTCCTACTTCTCCATAGATCAAAAGAAAACATATCCATGCGCACTAATCTGCATTTTTACTGCTCCTATTTATTTTCCATCTGTAGGATGGCATTGTAAGTTTATGTTCTCTTTACCCCACAATTTTTAAGGTATAACTTGTCAACTGAATGAGCTGCATCACTCAAATTTCTCATAAAGTTAATGCCTGGATGCTTGTTACTGTAAGTTATTAGCACATTGAGAAGTGTAAATGCTTCCTGTACATTAAAAAGCACCTTTCCACACTAGGGAGAGCCCACAGGATTTATCAGTGAGAGAACAGGTAACATGGAAAGGTTGGCACTTTGACATGGAGAGTTTGATCACAAGAATTTGCCTTGATGTAGAGACAGGCACAAAGTGTTTCCTGCACACTGAGAGCTGGCTTTGGCTGGGGTAGAGTTAATTCTCATCCCAGTGGCTGGTACAGGGATGTATTTTGCATTTGTGCTGAGCTCAGTGTAGATAACACAGAGATATTTTTGTTACTGCTGAGCAGGGCTTACACAGAATTTTATGCTTTTTTCTGCTTTTTGTGCTTTTTGTGCAGAAGATGGGCGAAGACACAGACAGGGCAGATGACCCCAAGTGACCCAAGGGTTATCCCAGACCCTACGGCATCATGATCAGTGTACAAAGTGGGGGAAGAAGAAGAGGAACTTTTGGAGTGATGGTGTTTGTCCTCCCAAGTCACTGATACTTGTGATGGGGCCCTGCTCTCCTGCAGATGGCTGAGCCCCTGCCCCAGCAGGGAATTAATTCCTTGTTTGGCTTTGCTTGGGTGCACAACTTTCCCTATTAAACTGTCTTTATCTCCACCCATGAGTGCTCTGGGTTTTTCTCTTCTGGTTCTCTCCCTGATCCCACTGGAGCAAGCAGCTGTGTGGGGCTTGGCTGCTGGCTGGGGTTAAACCAGAAACCCCTGTTTTAAATTCAAAATCAGTACAATCTTCCTTTGAGGCTGAAAAAGACCAGGCTCAAAAAGGAAAGCACAGTGAGTGGGGAAATAGAACTACAAATAAAGACACTATTCTCTCCTCATCCAACATGATGTATTTAACTGCTTCATGGTTTTAGTGTTAAACCTTCATTTCTTTGTCTTTCTGCTCTTTTGGAAAACCAGTTCACCTGAGAACATATTCTGAATAATTAAAAAAGAAAGAGAATAATTTCAAAACTTTTTACACCTCTCAGAAGCACTTGTATTTATTTTGCAGAATCAGTAAACAAAAAAAAAACCAAAATCTATGAAAAGTTACAGACCTGCCTCAAGCTGAGCCCATCAGGGACACTGCTAGTGCATCTGTGAAAACGTATTTATGAAAGAGTAAAAATTCTGGGTTTGTATGTATGAGAGAGGAGTGAGAAAATGTGAGAGAAGCAGCCTTACAGACAGAGTGGTCAGTGGATGAGGAGAGGGTAGGAAGGGAAGGTGTGTTATTTTTTATTTATCTCTACAGTTCTGTTACAATTAATAGCAAATTATCAAATTGATTCCCCCAGATCTAGTCTGTTTTTCCCCAATGGCAACTGGCGAGTGATCCCCCTGTCCTTAGCTTCACCCACGAGATTTTCATAGAATTTTCTCCCCAGGCCCACTGGGGAGGGGGAGTGACAGAGCAGCTTGGTGGACAACCCACCACAATAATCCCACAAGGGGTTTTAAAGTCCCTTTAATCAAGAAGTTTTAAAAATCTTTTCAGCAGAAGATATTTAGAATAGTCTGACTCCTGTTCATTTTCTTTTGGGTTTCAATGATAGGAATGTTTTCTGTAAACTGTATATTGACTATCAATATATTTATATGGTGTTATTCATCATATTGATCAGACAATCTCTGGAAAACACACAGATTTATCTTACCAATATGCCCAGGAAGTGGAAAAGTATTATGTCTTTATTTATTTGCTAAGCAGCTGGCTGAGGTCTGTAACAGAGCCACAACTTGTAAATGGGGTTTGGAAATGTCAGATCATGGACACCAGGAGTTTTGATCGTGATCAAACCCTTCCTGGAAATGCACCTACAGAAAAACCTGTCCCTCTCCACCATTTCTAGTGCTCTCTAATTCCAGCCAAATATTTTGGAGATATCCCTTCCTAAGATGGTTTTGTTTTTACTCTACCATATGAAACCTGGAACCTGAGGAAAGTGAAAAGCTGCAGAGATTCCCTGCTGTTTGTTTGAGTTAAAACCTGCCTGTAGCACCCAGAATAAGCCTGGGCCTGTCCTCATCCATGCAGCATCTTCAAGCAGATACAATAACTGTGTTTTCATTTTGTGCGATTACGGAAGTGTGACAAGCATTGTACCAGAAAGGTCTTGGCACTTTGCAGTTACATCAGCGTCAGCAGAAAAATGTGTGATCAATTCAAAATCAGTTCTACAGCTTGTTGCTGATTGATTATGCATTATTTAATGAATACTCTGCCAATTTCTTCTTTTGAGCCTCTTAAATGCAAACTTTGATGTTCAAATAGCTGTTATTAATTTATTCTGTCATTAGTGTTTTTCCTAATGCATATGATGTGATTACACCAGCTCTTATCGGTTCTTCAAAAAGGATGATAAAACCATGAACTGCTCCTCACCAGTGAGCTTGCATAACAATAGCTAGTATTTTAATTAGATTTTTCTTGTTGCTATTTAAATATAGTTTGATAGCAGGTGATAAAAAATACAAGACAAAAAGCTTTAAAATATTGTCATTCTCTCCATCAATTGGTTCATGTTCATAATTTAGGAAAGAGACAGATAACAATTATGATGGAGGAGTGGGATAAAGAATTTTTAAATCAACTTTTTTTCTTCACAAAATGAAAATGTCATTATTAAGACCAGTTTAATTACACAATTAAACACTTCCACCCAATCAGAACATTGCAGAGAATCACTTTTAATAAATAATTGACTGAAAAGGCTACAGTTGCAGTTTTTCATACCAAGGTTTGTCTTTGTTTTAATTCAAAGTAAGAAGCTAACTCCTTAAGATGCCAGAGATTTAGCAGACATAGCAGTTTCTGAAGGCATGCCACAAAAAGAAAAAGCTTAGTTTAATTCAAATTTACCTTGTCCAGAAATAGGCAAAGGTAATGTTTACATCAAAGTGAGGACTATTCTTGTTCAGAATAATTCTGCAAGGAAGCTTGCAGGACAGAGAAGCTGAAAAACCCCCAGGGGACCACTACAGCCAGAGAACACAGAAGTGAAGATTGATCCGTGTAAGAATCACGCTGATCCATGACCACATCAAAACCAAGATTCATGATTTGTAACTAGTGATGGAAGACTTGAACACATCTGACTGCAGTGGTGTCAGAGCTCAGCGGCACAGAAATCAGAGCAATGAAAAGAAATGCAACTGCTTGTGCAAGGGAAACCAGCAGAGCTACTGCAAAAATCAAACAAAAAATCTGCTGCCTCCAGTGGCCTTGATTGCAAATTTGGGAAAGGAGGTGTAGAAGAGTCACCACTAGTAAATCATGCAAATCTGATTTTAGCCACATATACTTTGTAAAACAAACATTAAGAACTTAATTTTTCTCTCATCGCATGTGATGAACAAAGCGACCAAAATGTCAGAGGGAATAGAAAAAGCATTCAAACAAAGAAACATTTCCTGTCTATGTGAACAATGCCCAGAGATCTAGAACAGAGTCTCAAGGGTTCCCCAGAGAGGATGTGGCTCTCCAGGGCTGAAGGTGACTTCTCTCTGGGGCTGGGGCAAGCACCCTGTAGGACCTGGCTGGGGAGGAAGGAAAGGATCAATAGGACCATCTGTCACCAGCTTTCTGGTCAAGAAGGAGATGTTCCCTTCTTCACATCAATGGAAGAAGCTTCACATTCAAATTCCCTGATCCTCTTGGGGACCTTAACCTTTATCTCCTGCAGGGTCAGCAACACAGGCACAATAACCCAGGAGGTCTGGAGGGTTTGTCCTTGATGAAGGGAGGTGCTCTGCTGGACCTCACACTTTCAAACCCAGAGAAATTGCAGGGCAAGGTGAAAGCTGGAAGCTGCTGATGCTGTACACACCAGGAAGTGATGAAGTTCAGGATCACAAGTGGAAATATGGCAAAAAAAGGAATAAAGCCCTGGAATTTAGGAGAGCAGACTTTGGACTATTCAGAAACTTGCTTGGAAGTACTGGGATTCTCTCTTACAAAATCAGCACATTTTTTAAGATCTTCTAGGTTTAAATGTCTTCAGATAATGCAAAATTGTCAAAACCATTACTCTAGATAAATTTTCTCATAATGAACTATAGAAGTAATGACAGATTTCTATGATATGGAGACACAGTCCCAAACTTTTTCCATTTCAGCTGAGTACATAAGGGATCTTTTTTCTTCTTGATTCTCCCAGCATAAGTCCTTCAGTGCATTAATAATCTTCTCAGTAATATACAAGATTTTTTAAAATATTTTTGACATTGCACCATTACAGATGCTGTGGATTTCCATTTGTATTCTGTGAGCAGGTTAGACAACAACATGCATGGATTTTAATCATGCAGTCTGCCAAAGGACAGCCAAATAAACAGTTATCATAATTCTGGAGATTTAAAAATATATGCTTCAAGAAGAACGTGCTGTCCTATTTTCTGTTCTTCAGGGAAGAAAAGAGGGTTTGTTTCACCTCAACAAAGAGAAAGAACCATGTCTGTCTGTATTTCATTGCCCTGTATTCTAATGGGGTTATTTTAATTTATAACTGCCTTGTTATATAAAAGAATGTAATAGTAAATGTACAATTTAGTATGGAACTCTGCTTCTGCTTTTAAGTTCTGCTTGATGGATTATCGTGTATTCTATAACCTAATATCTCTGATGGTTATGTAGGGTATGACTATAAATTAGATTATTTAATGTGAGATGATACAGTGTTCCATTTAAAATACTTTATTGTGTTACAGAAAGAACACCTGACTAAGAGGAGCACAAAGATTATTTGTGTCAGCATAAAGAAACTGGCAATTGGGATTTAGGAATCCTGCAGGTGCACATCTGACCTTGGAGAGTGAGCCAGTACTCTTGAATTAAAAGCTTGGTTGTAGAAACACTCAGCACCTATTCCAGCAGGGGAGGAGGAGAGCTAGCAGCATTTTTCATGAAGTTTCTTCATGGCAGCTCATGGGAAGGAGAGACCAGCCCCACAAGCCAAGGTGGGACCCTCCATGGTCCCTTGGCACTGCCAGTCCTGCTGGTGGCATCCCAGTGTCTGGTGCTCCACCACACTCACCAATGACTGCTGCTAGCTAAAGTAAAAGGTCAATATTTTCACAGCAGTTTTCAAGAACAACACTTTTCATAAGCATTTCAAGGGCCATCATCCACCAACACTGATCTGTAAGATGCCAGGAACCCTTATGCACAGACAAGAAAATACTTTTGGCAGTTAGATCTCTGAAATGGAAACTGCCCTTAAGAAAAAAGAATGGGTCAATATCCATAAATATCAACTGAAATTCAAGAAATTTCTGTAAAAGGAGAGAATTACTTTTATTGGTACTGACCCAATGCTGGAGTGTTTTCCTGCTGGGAATATCGTAAATTAGCAGGTGAGGAAATGTGATAACATAAAAAGGAATTCAGAACTTTCCGTGCAGAGGAACAAGACAGTGAGTTTCTCTAAGCTAGTAAATCTATGGATATTTGCATTTCCTGTAAGAACACAGTTTCCTTAATGCAGACTGTGAATGTCAGTGGCATTTAATGCATCAGTTCTGTAAGTCCATTTAAAGGTAGGAGCAGATTGCTACCTCCTGCTATCTTCACCAGAAAACAAAGTGACATATCAGAAATCCAGTGTCTCACCCCCAGGGGAAATGCCTGAATCATCCTATGTCTCATATTTGGCTGTAAGGGCAATTGCTTTCTGATTTATTAATGAAACTTCTGTGGCAAATAATTTCATTTTGTCCTCTGAAATCTTTCACACCCACAAAAAGAGCAACACCTAATTTTAAATAAAATTACCTACATCTTCCTCCAGTAACATTTATTGCAGCAGCTACAGTTATCCTAAATATCTTGCTCTTTTGCCACCTGTGGAGATGCAGTACCAAGGATGCTGAGAGGGGAAGAGGTGTGACCATTTCTCAGCAAAGAACAGAACAAAACCTCCCTTTGGGTAACAAGGACCCAACACTGAGCCCAAGGGTGACAAAGGAATGACAAGGATGTGCAAATTTAAAAATAGGACACTGCTGCCACTCTAACCAAAGAGAGAGCATCAAAGGACTAAAACTCTAACAAACAAACCAAACCAACCCAAACCAAAACCTTAACAGAACACTTTTCCAGTGAAATTATTTGAATTAAGTAAGAGGAGAGGGGGAAAGGACCAACCTGTCCAGGTGCTCAGTGTATATGTAATATATTTTACTGAAATTTCCCTAAAAAAGTCATATTCTGACACTCAAGAAGGGGATGAGGAGATGGCACATTATTATGGTGAAATTTTTGCTTTTCTAGAATGTAGGGACCATGTTAAAATATATGAATTAAAATGTCTGAATATCCCTCACTATGCATAAATAGGGCTTACATAGACTTTGGGGATGTGGGGGGGGAGGGAGAGAGGGCAGAAGTCTTTTTTCCTGCAACTGGGCAGATAACCAAGCCAGAATAATTGCATACAGAAGAACACAGCTAAATATTGATTCAGATGTCATTGCAAAAGAAAAGGTGAGGGAACAACAGCTTGAAAATAATGATGCAAAAATCTATGAAAGAATGGTAGAGACAAATAGATCTACAGCAATTATATACAGAGGAGTTCAAAAGCCCTGCTGGAATAGGAACAACAGCAAATGATTCAGTGCCTTCTGTAAAAATGATTCTTTTCCCTTGATCTCAGTGCAGTCCTTTTGCCTGGAACTAAGCTGGCACGACAGGCACAAATTCAGGCAGGGAAAAAAGTCCTAATTAGAGGAGTCACTCCAGTTTAGTTCCAGGTGTCATCACTTAACCAGCTTTTTTTTGCATCTAGATATCCTTGTTGGGAAAAAATTGTACAACAGCATTAAAAAAATTACAAGGGAGATGGGTAGGTTTCTGGTCATGTGCAGCAGGATCTATCATTCAAATGTTTAATATATTAACAAAATCCAATGGTTCTCTTAATTGTATTGTACTTTTTAAAGCAGCATTATTTATGACAGTAAGCTGTTTAGCAACATGACCATTAACTGTTTGAAGGCACCTGCAAACCCCTAACATGGTAGAGGCTGAAAGAATAATTCCATTTTTTTCTCCTAGCATTTGCATTTCCCTGAAATAGAGATTTCTTATTGCATCTTCTGCACCTGCTGTGAAACTTAACTTCTGTTACCTTAGAACCAATTATAAACCTGATGGCAGCACAATCTACAAGAATAAGAGAGGATTCCTGCTCCAAAAAGAGTTGACACTGAAAAAGGCTTAGTGCCTATGAATGCAGAAAAAACCTGTTTTGACCCTTCCATTGGACTGCAGGAAATGTAAGGACACACAAAACTTCAGCAACCCCAATCTGCTTTCTGTATGGTTTTGGTACTGTGTAAATAGTAATGGACTGACTGGTCAGGAGAACCTGAAAAAAACTGTTTAAATAATATGATCTATCAGAGAGATGTTTTTAGAATTATAACTGCTGCCTCTAAAGTTGTGAAAAACTGCTTCCCCCAGCATCTGATGTGTCACCATTAATATCTGCCATTAATATCTGTCAGGAGGGTTACAGATTCTGATTCTGAAAAAAACAAGAATATAGCAGCACAACACAAGTGCTTCTGCTTTTGATAGTGGAGTCTAACAGCTCCTGTGAACTGTATTTAGTGCTGTCAACACAGACAAATATTCACTGCATTTTATTAGAGCAGGCCTCCTTCTTCCTCCTTCCTTTTGGCAGCAGGGCCCATGGATATTCCTAATGCACATACTTTGAACCTGGATGTGCTAATTTTGGGATAATTTAGGTAAAATCCTCCTGAAAGCATTGGGTTTATTGGATTCCTTTAGCGCCTCAGTCACAGACAGGCACTGGACAGTTTCTCACTGCTGAAGTGCTCCCTGACTTTGGCTGTGCTGCCAGGAAAAACAGCAAAGGAAACCTGTTCACCCTGCACTTACTTTTTTTGATGAATAGACAGGTCCAGGCTTCTCAGCCACACAAGTTTTATGAAGCTGAGCTCAGGATCACAGACACTATTAACTTTTTTCTTTGATACTGTTGGGGCAAATGTGCCACAGGAGCTCTGAGGATGTGGGCAGAGCCTTGGAACATGAGATGGAACATGATGAAACTGGTAAAATATTCCAATAAGATCAATTAACAGAAGGTTTTTTTTTTTTGGTGGAAAAACCAGAAGTGGGTAGCTGTTGAGTCGTAGATGGCATGATCAGAAAAAGAGAAGAAATCCAAGGAGTGAAGATTCTTGTGCAGATAAGCACACCCAGAACAGGACAAAGGTATAGAATCACACTTTTTTGCAGTCCTGTCATGCCACCCACAGCTTCATATTGCTGGAAAGTATCACACAAACTGAGAATAGTACAGTCTGTTCACTCAGGAACCACCAAGCTCCATGCTGAAGGCCAGTGGGCTGATGAAATGGAATGCTAAGTGTGGCTTTGGGCTGTCAGATGCACCATGGAAAGGATGGATTTTTCCCTTAGGCATTTTGCACAGTCATTTCCACCCACAAACAGTGACTGTATCGCACGGCTATTCCACGTTCACAGTGTTTTTCACTTATTCTGTAAAGGCATAAATGATGACTCATGTTGTGGGACAAATGGGAGGAGTGAGCCCTTTATTAGCAGCCAGATTTAGGGAATGTGCTCCCCCTTGCACTGAAATTAGTGCCTCTCCTTCTAATGGCTCTGGAGCTCACACTGGTGAGGGCTTTGTAAGACTTAATTTTCAAGGCTTTGGCTGAGATCAGAGAAAAGCGGAAGCGTTTTACTGAGATGTCAGAAGTGAGAGCTTTTTTGCATTCTGATCTTCTGACAGATTTTCTCTGATCCAGTATCTGCCACTATTTAAACAACTCTGTTGGCATGGGTGGAACTCTGCAGGCTAGTAAGAAGTCAAGAATCCTGCTTTGAGGACTTAATCATCCAAAAATTGGCATATAATTTAATGAGAAAGGACAAAATAAAGCAAGATAAATAGAAAATAGCTCCTGGGAATATTTCACTATATTTTTAATTACAGTGAATGCAGATCATTCAGGCTCCTTCTATTTCAGATTTGTTTCTTTTTCAAATGATTACACATGCAAGAGAGAAAAGGGTCAGGCACAGCAACCCAAAGTTCCCCTAGGAAGGATGAAATAGAAGCTACAAAGAGAATAAAAATTTTGGAGCCAAGCTCTCTTACTCTCTTGCCCTTCCTGTCCTTTACGTTGCCAAAAAAGAACAAACCAGGAGATTTCAAGGGGAAAGCTTTTTTATTTCCTGAAAATTGGGGTATCTCCAAGGTGATGCAAAGAACACTTGGCTTTGGGAGATGCAGGATGGAATTGGGCTGAGCTTGTGCCCAGGAGCTGACACACACTGGGGTGCTCACTGTGCTGCAGGACCCCAAATTCTCTCAGGAACCTGCTGGAACCAGGGCAGCTGACTCGTGGTTCCCAGTTGCTCCTTTCCCTCCCACTCAACACATTTTCCCTCCTTCTCCTGCAACACAACTCAGTGCACATTTAGCAAACACATTCCCACTATCAAATTTTAATAGACTTTAATTTTTCTCTGTCTTTGCATCTCCAGAGAAGGTGACACAGATTTCGCTGGCAATTATATTCTGAGTAACCCAATTAGTCCTGAAATACAGAAAAGTGAACATGGTGTGTTTCTAGATCACATTTATTATTCTTGTAGGGTTTTTTTTTTATTTTAAAGCTCCTTTGTTTTTTTCCCTCTGGCAATTCTATGCTAATTATTAGATATAAAAAAATTATGTTGATGTACTTAAAAGCATGTTTATTTATAAACAACAGCTACAATTTTATTTCAAGGCAAATGACTGGCAAAGAAAAGGGCAAAAAGTCACACATGTTAGAAGTATGAAAAAATAATGCTTAAACTACCAGTGACTTTCTCCTTACCTGCCCTGATTTCAAAAACAAGAGCAGCAAATAGAGTTCAATCACAGGCCAGTAATTTTATGTAATTCAGAGTAAAAAGGACACAAAAAAAGCAAAAGAACCCAAACAAACCAAAATTAACAAACAAAAATCCATGCAGAATAAATTGACCTTAGCAAGATTTTTTCCAAGATTTAGATGGAATTCAACAGCCACAGGGATTTTTAAAGGTGCCAAAAATAAATATAGCATGTACCCCACAGAAGGAATGTGCATGAAGTTTGATGTCTTCAGGAATTCTTAGGGCTTTGTGTTTCACTGTAAATTGCATTCAAATATGGTGGAAATTGGTATCAGCCTCTTCCACATTAAATGATAAAGTAGATAAAGAAGATCTTTCCTCTCCTGGACTGTGTGTACTCTCCTGTTGGAGATATGATTTGTGTGTTTTGTAGGAACATTTTTCCTTTCTGTGTGGTTATTTTACTTTGGTACAGAAGGCAATGGAGGCAATTATTGGTCCTCTTAGCTTTGGTGTAAGATCTTCTTAGATCTTTCCAAGGTGGAAATTAGGTGCAGCCCTTGATCTTGGTGAAATGAGCGTGGATGTGTCAGCAGTGAGCTGTGACCAGAGGTGCTGAGGGCACACAGATTCACAGCAAAACTGTTAAAGGAAGGAAGATTCACTTGTGGGGTGGAGAACGTGGCTAATGCCACTCAATATTAGCTTTTAATTAGCAAATATAGGTTTTCTTACACGTTGTGAAACTGTTAGACTTAAAATAGAGCTAGCAAGCAGTGAAGGAAAAGATGTTTTTGCTTTCTTTGCCATATCCTTAAGGAATTCCCCACGTGGTAGAGGCATTGAGCAATTACAGTAATTTCACGCCTATAAGGCTCACCGGAATATAAGGCGCACTTCCAGGTTGCTGGCAATTTTCTGTACTTTATCCATATATAAAGTGCA
>VRYO01002734.1:7455396-7466825 GCA_009812075.1 Sialia sialis | reverse complement strand
AAATTTTAGTCAAAAGGGTGCGCCTTATAGGCGTGAAAATGCTGTATGTGTGAGGTCCCTCTCAGCTGTGTGCAGTGAAAGCAAAGAGCTTCTCAGAAGACATTCTGCATGGAGATAAAGGCTCTGACTCTCCTCTCTGATCAGATTGGAGTTCAATGACTCTCAAACACAATTTTCCTGATGGAGCAGAGGGAAGAATTTCCTGTTCCTGTATCTGCTTTCTTCAACCTGATTTTCAGACTTGCAATTATAATGACTCCCATTGCTGTTTTTTTAAATCACAGAATTTAAAACAATCTAGTTAAGGACACAGACAAACAGTCCCCAAGAGAGGACAGGGAACAGGAGATATATGCCAGATTTTCTCTTATAATGAGCTTTCAAAGCTCATTTCTTGGTATAAAGCTTCCATATCAAAAAATATGTTCCTACTTTTTCATTTCTTGTTATGGTAGAAAGAGAATGTTTGGAATATGGAAAAGCTTAATATTGGATTTGCACCAGGAAATGAAGCCAGGGGATCTGGCCAGGAAATACATGCTCTGAAAAATGGGCACATCCAGGATGGCAGTGGCTGAGGGGTAAAATACTGGGGATTTTAAGATTCTTGCAATATGAATAGCTCCATGAAATATAATGAATCCCTGACAAATGATGTGGTTGTTTTGGGGTTTTTTTAAGCATCTCTGAAAACTTTCCAGGATCCACTTCTAATTCTGTCTATTTTGCAAACAACCACAGGGCAAATTCAGGGCAGCTCTGTTCTGGAGAGATGCAGTCTCCAAACGGGGCTGCTAATATTAACATATCCCCAGTGCCAAGTTTGCAAGTCTGAAGATGCCCTTGTGAAGCAATGAGATGCTAAATAAATCAAACTATTATCTCTGTAATCTGTCCTGTGTCCAACATTGGGAGAAGCAGGTGCATCCTCTCAAAAAGCTTTCATGAAGTGTTCTTTCTCTGCATTTTTAGACACAATTACTTTGCAGAGAATGGATATATTTGGGAATTTTATAAATAAATTACATGATGGAACAATCATAAATAAATGCTAGAAACTACTACAGAGGCTTCAAGAAACTATTTAAAAAAGGAATTTTTTTTTTTTTTTTTTACTGCCAAGCAAAAGCAGCATGGTCTCTAAATGCATTTGCATACTTTTTTTTTTCTCTTACCAGCTGTTGCCCTTTTGGACCCCAACCAGCATACTGAAGCTTTGCATTGCTGACCTCAGGGGGATACAAATTCTGGGGATCCCTGTGAAAAGAGAAAAATCAGATTTCAGCTTCAGAAATGTCCTTGTTTAAGGTGCTGCACACCTGCTTTGGAAATACACCACGAACTTGTACGATGCCCTTCAGCCAGGTTTCAGGAGACTTTTTAACATTAAAGTAAACACTAGCAAATGTTGGTAAGATCAAGCATTTAAGTGACAATTTCTGTTTCTTATTAATAAGAAGCTAATCATATCAGTTCCACCGCTGACTTGCCTAAGCCTTTAGAGTTAGTTCAGGGATGGCAAACAATGTAATTGTATTTATCAAAACTGATGATGCCCACAAAGAATAGCCAATAATTATATCTTTTAATCCTACTGCCAAAAGAAAAATAAAATTTTGTCTTCTTTCGTCTTCTCAATGGCTTTTTTGCCTCATAAATTTTTGCCTCATAGATTTCCTTATAATATGATGGCAGAAAAGATTGGCAACTGTATGACAACTGATATGAAGCCTGGCTTCAAAGGGAAAAGCTCCTATTAACACAAAATATATATATATTTTTTAAAAAAATAAAATCAAAAAGCTTTTTTTGTCCTTTCATCCATTACCTTCATTTTGTAGCAGAACACAAGTGACACACAGAAAATGCAATATAGAAAAAGGAGGCCTTTTTGGTAAATGTCAAAGCAGCATAATGTCATTTTCTCCCAGCATAGATAGCATTGCCTTAACTGTATTTATACTCAGCACAAATAATTACATTACATATTCTGAAGTCACTTTGCTACAACCCTGTGTATCGTAATATCCTGCAAACAAGAACTCTAATAAAGCCTGTATAAAATATGCCTCATTAGAAGATCTCAAACTGCTTGAAAAAGTAAGGGTATTATCATCACTGCTCTACAGACAGGAATAACAAGGCAATTTGAGGCCAACATCACTGAAAACCAGAGAAAAAGAGCCAAACCCTGCTTGGCCTTTAAGCAAAAGGCCTTTTGGCACAGTGTTTTCCAGAGCATGTTTTGAAAACAGAGCAGAACTGAATGCAATAATTAGCACTAAATGAATTCTCTTTATTGCCTGTTTGGGCCAGTGCAGTGCCACAGCTTCCCCATTCCCTCTGCACTGGTGCTGCTGGAGCGAGGACAGACACAGCAGCAGGAATGCTCAGAATTGATCCTGTGCAATCTTTCTGCTGTGAACATCTCTCATTTCCTCTGAGCTGCTCAAAGCCAGAATCAGGGCAGGGCCAAGGTGAGGATCCTGATGGGCACAGGTTCCCCTTCCCTTGCTCCTGCAGGTGGAACCTCACAGTAGAGCTGGCAGGTTTGGGATGCACTGAAACCTGGAGGGGGAAGAAGGGGCTGTTGAGAATCACACTTCAAGTCTGACTATATCATAAGGTGCCCAAATAGCTTTCGTTTCTACATGCAAAATGTCATCCACAACTGCTGCCTGTAGAGCAAAACTGTATCTTTTATTCTGTTTTTAACCTAAAAGGTGTCTTTGTGAGCTGCCTAAAGTCACTTTTGTAAAGTATGGATAAGAGAACATAATGCTCATACTGAGAGCAGCCACAAAATTCCCTTTCCTGTAGAAAGATGAGCCACACAACTTGTTCTGGCTTGTGTGTTTTAGCTACTTAAGTTTCCAGTCAGCTCTACCTGTTAGAAATCAATCTCTCTGGTCAGCTATCTTGATTATCTTAACAGACAGGAATCTCGGAGTGTAGAAGGAAAAGAGAAAAACAGTGAATCAAA
Organism: Sialia sialis; assembly: GCA_009812075.1. Lineage (NCBI taxonomy): Eukaryota > Metazoa > Chordata > Aves > Passeriformes > Turdidae > Sialia > Sialia sialis. Next base: position 7,463,842 of record VRYO01002734.1, on the reverse strand, counting down.
TCAAAACCCCTTTTGGGAGAATAAACATAACAAATCTCTATTTGTCAAATGAACTATGTAGTTCTTAGGTTATTTTACCCATGGTGAGAAGAGCAAGAAATTACAAATAGTGGGGGAAATATCATCCCTAAATAAACAGATAATACAAAGTGTAAGAATTTAAAGCTCTAACGCTTCTGGTAACACAGGTGGAGCTAAGGGACAGACATGCCAATTACAGCAAATAATTCCAACCAGAGAACAGACAAGTGCTGTCAGTTCCGCTCACTGCATCACCTTTCAGAAAAGGAAAGCTCTAGTGCAATGAGAAATGCTGCATACACCAGCTTTGGTAGCTGATAAGGCAGAAGAAAAAGCAAAAAAACTGTGCTGCAGATAGAAAAACAAGCAAAGTCATCTTCTTATTCCTGGGTATACCAAGGAAAAACAGAACGGCATCTCCTGAGTTCTTTCTTAAGCTGTATGGTATGGTTGGGATGCTGCTTTTGTAGCAAAATCTTGTTTGCATCCATCCTCATGCTGTGAGTTACTCCTTTCACCAACAGTCTATAAAAGCAGACTAAGATCCTAATTTTCCCCCACAATTGCTCCTGAGAGACTGACATATTAATCTTGGTATATTTTGGGTTGTTTCTTATCTTTTGAGGAGAATCTTCCCTGAAGTAGCCACACTGACTCACCCACCCACAGCAAACTTCAGCAAGGGGGCTGGGAAGAATTCTCCTTGCCAAGCCTGATCTCTCAGGCTTCAGAGAAACTGCAGAAGTCCCCTGGAGCTGGGCTGCACCAGCAGGGGAACCTGCCCTGTCACAAGCCCAAAGGTTCTGTGAAAATGGAGCTCACTCACTTGTGAAGGATCAAACTCCCACAGATGTATTTGGGCTACATTTGGTGCATGGTCCATGGTGGAATATGCATGGACTCTTGCTCTGGAAGCCCCAGGCAACTCAACAAACCCATGATCAAATATTCACAGGTAGCTTTGGGTTGGAAAAGACCTTGAAGATCATCTCATTCCAAGCCCCCTGCCATGGGCAGGGATGCTTCCCACTGTACGAGGTTTCTTCAGGCCCCATCCAGACTGGCCTTGAACACTTCCAGGGACAGGGTATTCTCTGGGCAAATTGGGTCCTAACTAAACATAAATTAACTTCTCTGGGCTATTCTATCTGCTAGAGAGAGAAGGAGGAGGCAGAGTTTTCTACACAGCTGCTCTGGGCAAGATGGCCACAACTCTGTGACACTCTTTGAGAAAGATCTTAGTGATCCTCAAACTGAAAAACCCTTCTGGAGAGCATTTATCAAACACATTTCTGATTAACTTGAGCTGTTCTGGGCATTTAACTCTCCTTTGTTAAATTCCCTGTAAGGGAGTCAGGCCAAATGCACATCTGTGTCCCAGGAGCATTCTTCCATTTCATAGGTACATGATGGGATCTCATGCCAGTCAGCTTCTTCTGGGAAGTACATTATTCCTATTATTCCTCCATAGCTACACCCTTCCTTCTCCTCCAAAACAGCCTGCTTAAAATTCCTCTGTACTTTTTTTCCTGAATCAATCAATATTATGGGTCTTCTCAGCCTCTCCAAAGAGCCAGTGCTCCTCACAGACCCTCATAATTAGGGCTTGTTTGGATTTGAGCCTGTCCCTTGTGAGCTCATTTGTGCAGGATGCTGGCTTGGAAATGGGCAATTCTGAAGGCAGTCTGTACATCTCTGGCTCCTGGTTTGGATGAACAAACAAGTTCACTGTGTCCTCACAATATTTTTCACTATTTCCTCACAGAAAAGGACCTTAATCTTAATTTCCAGCCAAAGAAATGGCAAGGCCTTATTAAACTGTTGCCATTATTCCTTCCATCTTTTAAAATGATTGATCTTATAGCTGAGAAGGAAGGGAATAATACACTTTAGACCAGACAGAAGATGGAGCAGGTGCTACATAAACTCTTCCACATTAAAATGACATTGTCTGGACCAGAGGCTGTTAAATTGTTCCAGACACAGGCACGACCTCAGCACCATGTTCAAAAAAACATTACTGAAGTAATAAATTGAGAAATTTGCCCATTTAAGTGAAGATTTTTTTGCCAGAAAGTCTCCCCTCAAAATTTCCAAAGAAGGAAAGTTCCTGAGTGCAAGCAGAGTGCTGATTGCCAAGTAATCCTTGCTTACAATCCAGCTCAGAACAAGATGTGGAATAAAACAAATAATCAATCATGTGTTACCTGCACTTGACTTTAAAAAAGCCTGTGACTAATGAGGAACTTGTTTGAAAGAGTTTGTCCTGCTTTTAGCTGAAATTTTTATATCTGTGTGTTCCCTCTTCTGACATTTTCTCCCAAAGAGCGCAAATTTCCCTCAGACAATTTGTGACACTGGTTCTCCTTCTGAGCATAAACATGATTAACTCTTCTATATAAAATTCTTCAAAAGAGACTTAAAAATATCCACAATTTTTTCCACTGTAATGGAGGGAGTGGCTGCCTTTACTTCGAGAGGAATATTTTACAATGCCAGACTGAAAACATCTGAAACTGTCAGATTCTGGGGTATGGTATAAGCTGTTGTTCTAAGGAATGTTTTCATAACTTAATTTGAATTTCAAATATTTCAAATACAGAACAACAGGATTGGTATGGAAATTCTTTGAATATGATGCCTCTGTGAATAAAAATGCAGCAATTTTCACCACAGGTTGCTCTGATATGTCCACCCTCTAAAGAAATAATATAAACTACATATATATGCTTTACTAGGGAAAAAATTTGAACCTACTTGCTTCACTGTCATAATTTTGGAAAACATTTACTGTATAATTAGTAAGCTAAATGTCAGTAGTTTATAAAGTTCAAGAAATAAAGGCAGCTGTAAAAACATGGGGAAGGCAGAAATATCTCCTCTTGTTATCTGCATCAAGCCAGCACTGACTATTTTGAAACACAACAGTCCTAAGGAAATCAGCTCACAGTACTTTAAGTATTTTTTATGGTTAAGTATAAAAAATTATCTATCTATCTAAACTATCTGTCTCAGCACAGAACTCAATGTCTTCACATCTCCCTCTAATAACATAAAATCAGACAGCACTAAGACAGATTTCTTCTTCCTTAGAAAGAGGGAAAGAAAATAGAGAATAAAATAAAGAACAAATTCAGAAGGGCAATAAAGAACTGGAAACTTCTTAATATTTAAGAGTTTTGATGCATGATAACGGAAAAAAAAACAAACTGGAGAAAGTTTGCAAAACCAAATAAAAGCATGTAAAATATACAGGTTAATTAATAAATGTACAAGGAAGCATAGATAAAGACATGGAGGAAGAGAGAAAGATTTCTAAGAGGCAGGAATTCAATTCCTTGAGTAGCAAATACACAGTTTTAATGAGCTGTTTTTAATGACTTGACACAATTAAATGACTTGTTTACTTCAAAATTCACCAAGGAGAAGACAGGTGCCATTAAGAAAATTTCTCCCCAGGAGATACAGAGCCCTGCTGAGACTCACAGTGAGATAAAATAAAATATCATACAAATGGGAATAAAGACTTGCCAGAATAGATAATCAAGAAATCAAACTGTTAGAAGATGCAACTAAAAGAACCCTCCTGGAATTCTAATAAAAGTGCTTAATTAGACAGGAAAGGCTCTTCCATTCATCTAGACTCATCCACTATTAAATATTTAAATTTCACACATACACATATTTTCCTTACAGCATTTTCAATGAACAAAAGTAGAAGGAGGTGATGAAAGCAATTTGAAATTATTAATTTCAACTGCAGATGCACATCAATTCATCCAACTGCTCTTAAAAACTTCAGTGCTCACCAACCATTTTTTCCAAAATGAATGGATTCAATGGATTTAATGCATAAAAGCCCAAAAGCTAAAACATTTATCTCTAGTCTGGCAATTCTTTTGGATTCAGGCCAACCATATGAGCTCAGAGGTCTTTTCTTATTATAATTTTGCCTGTGTTTGTAACCCCCCATCAATGTAATATTTGGTACTGAGCCTGCAAAACCTTTCACTTTACCAGTGCCATCCGAAAATCATAGAATCATAGAATGGTTTGGGTTGGAGGAGACTTTAAAAATCATTTAGTTCCAGCCCCCCTGCCATGGACAGTGACACAAAAATCAATCACTTGTCAGAAAGGAGCCACCAACTTCCAATGGTAATGGTATAAAGTGATGGTAGGGACCCGCCTGTCTAGTCTGAGAAAAAAAGATTTGAAGGGGCATCAGAGGCTGGTTCACAGCCCTGGGCTGCAGTGATGCAGGCTGGAGACTGCAAAACATTGATCCAAACCTCTGCATTTCCCCAGGTAAGCACAGTGGAAATGGACCTTGGATACTGGTAACATTACTTTTAAATGATGACATTATCATGTTCCTCCTGTGACCCCTCTAAATCACAAAAGACAGAGTGAATTTTTCCAGTATTTTAAAATGGAACTTTTGTTCCTGGAGTCATATTTTGTCTCCTAAAGAGACAATGAGAGGTGACAGCACTCAGGTGATAAACACAACCACTTAAAAACAATTTTCTCTTACTCATGTAATTTTCTTTTACTCTGTAGATCTTTCTCAGCCACTGACCTCAAAGCATGCCGTAAGGCACTGGATTTACCAGGGTTTCATTAGTATTTATCTACGAGAGAGACATGAAAAAATGAAAATCAAAATATTTGAATGCTGTGAAGAAGGCTAATCAGAACTGCCACTAGCCAAAGATCAGCTGTTCAAAATACAGTGGGGAAAATGCAGGTTGAAGAGAAACAACTTGATAAACACTGGGATGTTTAAGAATTAACTGGTAGAGTCTTCTGGATGAGCCTGGGTTGAGTGTGGTTCTTCTGAGCAACTCTGCCAATCTACAGGAAAGGATGTTTGTGATGAAACCTGAGCATTTTCCATCCAGCTGACCTTGTCTGACTTTCAAATGCCAATAAATATATGGCACCGTGCTGTGATGTCTGCAGACAGCAATATGAGTTTATTAGTACATAAAATGAGACACAGAGATGATCTCCCACCACCAGAGACTGCACAAGTGCCTCGTTACAATGACTTCACTGGCTGCTAGGTCACACTTCTAATTGGGCAAGACATTGATTCTTGGGCTTGTGCTCTACAATAATTTAAACGCTTGTGGTACTTGGTTTCAAACCAAACCAGAATGACTCAGTACTCTCTGTTTTCTTTTTTTGAAAACTAAGTCTTTGAGCAAATCTTATTTCTTCTCACGTCAGCAGGATAAGGAGGTTCTGGAGGTTTGTGTGTAGGTTCTCTGGAGTACTGAAACACCTTTCAAACAGCCTCTCCCCACACAGACCGTGTCACCATCAGTTAAAATTTACAAAGCATACATTTATTTGTGCCATTATTTCCATTTTTTATCAACTGTGATGTGATCACTTTAAACACCACCACAATTGGCCTGGTTTGGGATATGGCTTGAAAGTGGATGGCAAAACTCTCTCCTTATTCAAAGGACACAACCACCACTCCAGCTCTGCCCTTCTGCCCCAAAACAGAGGTGTACAAACCTGGAGAACCCACACAAGAGGGAATGCTTGTATAGAGGGGTGTAACATCTGCCCTCAGAGCTCTGCACATGGAAGGTCCTTTCATTCCTCTTATCTCCTGCTCATCTGTGACATGGGAAAGCAACTTTTTCTATTCCAGCCTTATCTCCTCAAATTTCTAAGTGGAGCATCCAGTAATATTAGGGTAAGGGGTGAAGAGGCACCAGGGAGACAGTCTGGGCTATCAGCCAGATATTTTATCACCCTTGCCATAAAGAGACTTTCTCACTGGTCACTGTGCCAAAGAAAATTCTGGCTGTAGCATCCATTTTTCCACCCAGAGATCCTCTCTTGCTTTCCAAAATATCCCCATACCTTTCTTCTCCATATGTTTGGAGCTCCATAGGGGCTCAGTATGCCCATTTTGATTTAAAAAAAATTAGACTACTAAACATTAGACTACTAAATTTGGTTAGTGACCTGTGGAGGGGTCACAGCACCCTGCAGCAAGGATAACAGAGAGCCCCAAGGCATGGCTGGGGTGCAAGCTGTGCATGGATTGCTACATATTTCTCAGAGCTGGGGCACTGTACAGTCCCCAGTGGCTGGCACAAGTCTCTATATATCTCTCATTATGTGACCTGAGCTCAGGACCCATTAAACCCCACAACAGAGAGGAAATGCCCACAGTCTTGCAGGTTTGGGTCCTCAAAACTGTTTTTTTTTTTTTTAGGATGATCACTCTTTGTGCTGTGTAATCAACCAGCAGTCCTCTGATAGTGCAATGGGCTGGAAGTTTATCACCTAACCACAGCTAGGACTAATCAAGGCTGACCCTGCAGGGTGTCTCTGCAGTCCCACAGCAGAGGAGCAAAAACAGCTCCCTGGGGAAACCTGTGCTTCTGTGTTTCCTGTTTGTGGAAACCACATCCAGGACCCTGAACATTAGGGCAAAAATGCAAACATAAATTCCTGATTTTCACTATGAAAATTCACCTGCACTTTAATTCCTGGAAGGTGATGCATGGAAGCAGCAATTGTACAGGCTGTGGTTAGTCAGTGCTATGCACCATCATTTTATAAATTCTCTTTCATCCACCTTTATTTCCCTTTTCTGTAAAAACTCTGCACTAGCTCAAGCTTACTGAGTTTGAAAAAGGAGAAATACCCATGCCAAGGAGCTGGTTTTTGGGGGTGGCAGTCAGGAAGTGCATGAGCCCTGCAGCAGTGACTGTGGTTTGGAGCTCAGCAGAGCCTGGGGTCCAGAGGGGCTTCATTCATCCTGAGGCACAAAAATATTTCCAGCTGCAGACATTTTTCACCAGTGAAGCACATTTTATTCACAATTTAGACTTTAATAGGAACCCTGCCTCTATTTCAGGGGGTGCTGTCTCAGAAAAACACAATGGGAGAGTTTTCTTCAAACCTTTCTTCCTTTTTTTTCTTTTTGATGAGCCATAAGCTATTGACCTTTTCTGTAACATAAGCAGGTTGGTTGCTGGGCTTTTCTCTGCTAAAGTGCTAACATTTGTGTCTAACTATTAATTACCCAAGTGCCTTTTTTTTTTTCCGAGTCATTACTCTAATTCTTAATATCAAATCCTCCCCTCAGGGGACCATTCCTTATTATTATCGCTATACATGGTTTCTAAGATGTCCACCCACATCACAACTGATTCTGGAAGAAAGAAGTGTGTGGTAGGAATTGCTTTGCCTACACAAGAAAGGAAAATTTCACATTAATAGAAAAAAAAATAAAAAATAAAAATGCTGTGCAGTGACCAACATGGGTGAGAGAGTGGCAAATGCCCTGGGGAAATGATAAGGTGTTGAGCTGCTGATGTGGATTTCCTCCCACCAGCACAGCCAAGAGTCCTTCCTGAGCTGCCTTCCAGGCTGAGCTGCTTTCAACCTGCCACAGCTTGGAAGTGAGTGATGCTCAAATAGCAGCTTTTCTTAATGAAATGCTGGTTCTTTCTTTTCAAAGAGGCCCAAAATGTATTCATAGACAATAAGCTGGTATGTGATTTAACCACTATCCCAGTGATTAACAGAGAGTTTAATTCAGAAGATTATAAAAAGCAAGAAGCCAAACAGCTCCATCAGGGCTGGAGCCAAATGCCAGCAAACTCAGATGAAAAATTCCTGTCCACATCAGAGGATGTAAGGTCAAGCTCCATGATCAAGCTACCAAATGTATTCATTCCAAGGCCCAGTTTTCTGTTGTGAAAATGCAACTGAAAAAGCATCTGACATCATGAGGATGCTCTTATTTATAGTCTGGCATACGAGCTGCCACACTGTGCAAAGTGCCTTAATTAACTATATAAACGATCTCAAAATGTGATAAAATCTATAGAATGATAATTGTTACAGAGGGAGGAGAGAGAAGGAGCAGAAATAGCAGGTTCTTTATGAGCTGCAGAATACATTTCTTTACTTATTTAACAAATTTCACATTTTCATTTGGCTTTACATACCTTTTCATAAAGATTTTACTTCAACTTCTACAGATCATTCTTGGGGGGAAATACTCATCTGCTCTAAGTAAAATTTAATTAGCTGAAAGCAGGTTTTATTAAATACTATACTTTTTCCTCTTAAAAATGTGGGCACTAGTACAAGTTTATAAATGTCAGAGTGAAATTGTGCAGCAGTCTGTACAACGATTATCACATTTTCCCTCCATTGGGTGGGTGCAATTTCTCTTCTTGCTTTGCAGATGGGGACACTGAGGCACAGGATTTTTTAGTGCTACAGAGATGACGTGTAACAGGCCAGACCAATATAAAATAGAGCAGGCTTGATCAAATGGGCATGTTTCAGTTTCTGAAGTTATCTATGATTTTAAATAATGAATCACAATTTCTTTTTACTGAGAACATAGAAATGGGAACATGTGCAAGGGTAAACT
>VRYO01002734.1:7416600-7455265 GCA_009812075.1 Sialia sialis | reverse complement strand
AAAAAAAAAAAAAAAAAAAAAAGGAGGTAGGAAGAACAGTGGAATAGTGAGAGCTCTGCAGAGAGATCTATAGACATCACTTTGAAAATTTACTCACAGGGAAGCACAGTTCCTCTCTCTGTTATCACTTCAGTGGATCTCCAGCACGTTTTTTGCACTCACTGCACTCCTGGGGCTTCTCTTGAAGTTACTGGGGCTCAGCGTGGGGCACTCGTGCAGGGTTTTACAGACCTGTAAAAATCCCTGCCAGTGGAGGCAGGAGGAGCTGAACTCCTGTTATGTGCTTGTTTCTCTGAGTACAGCACATAAATCCAGTGAGAAATATGGATTCTGATTAGGAGCAACTGCGCACAACTGCCTCCAAATGCAAAATTAGGGAGGAGTAGGAAAAACTGCTGATCTTCTCCCTGGTCCTGGTAGGAACATTTGGAAGCTCCCACTGACATGTCCCAGCTGGATGTGCTGGGGGTGAGCACTAATCCCTGGCACGTGCCTGTGTCCAGAGGGAAATGGTTCATGCAGAACTGGGTAGGTGCTGAAGGTCTGAAAAAACATGTTTTATGTTGGGCTTTATTTGGAGGAATGCAAACACAACTGTAAAAAAGTGTAACATTCCTGCTGGCCACACCAAAAGATTAAATACAGAATTACCTCCTTGGATATCCTATCCAAAATTAACTCTTGCTTAGGACTTGCAGAGCCAGATCACACCAGGGGTCCACCAGCACTGGTGTGAAACCATCTTAATATTGGTGAGGGAAATCCTGCAACTGGGTTAGAGAAACACTCTGCTCAGCCCCAGCCTCACATTAAAAACTTTGCAGTAAGGGATGTGAATGACTAAGATAATTCATACTGGACCCATAAAAGAATAAAACAATTTCCAGCGCCTGGATTTCGTAAGTAGGCTGTTGCCTATACAGCTAAATTTTTATCTTCCAAAATTAGGAAAAATACTATTAGGAAGTAAGTGTATACGGTACTGGAGTTCCACATTTCCCGAGCACCTTGCAGGAGAGCACGCTGTTCCACATCTGGGCCTGCAGATGTTATCTCAGTGCCTAGGAATTACAAATAGCTGGCAACTGCAGTGCTGCAAGTGCAGCCGTGGGGTTGTGAGGAGAGCCTTGCAAAAACATTTATAATGGAGACAGCTCTCAGCAGACACGTCCAAAAAGCAGCAGCGTTCGGAGGGGATGGGACAGGATGGAGATGCTCAGGGAGCACGGGGCTGGTTCCACTAGATGGCACCCGGCTCCAGCATCGCGATTTTGGGCGAGCAGGGACGGTGAAATGAAGGAAAGAAGAATGGAACAGAGCCCCCTGCACACCTCTGCCCAGGAAAACTGCATATCCCAGCTGGCTCCCCCTCTGCAAACCATCACCCACGGGCCACTGACAGCACAAGGAAAATTTACCAACAAAGAGAAAGCTGAAATAACGGGAGGTTCTAAATCCTGTGATCTCTTTCTTCTGCCTCGGGCTTGTTTTAATTTTTATGTCAGATCCTGTGAGTCTATGAGTGGCATCTATTAGTTGTTCTATACAGACCCAGTGTGAGGAGTTTACTTTGACAACAGCTCTCGTGGAAAAATTTTGCAATCCTGTATAAAACACCATTTACGTACTGAGGACATTTCCAAATTGGTTTGTCAAACTTATTAAGAGCTCAAAATGAAATCTGGAAAACATTGGTATGAGCTCCTTTTGACACCAGGCACAGCCTGAATCTGGAGAGCCTGCAGAATGTAGCAAAAATAATTAGAAAATTCCCTTTAAAAAACAATTTATGCTGGCAGATTAATGGCATGTTATTTAAAAAGTGATGCCAGAGATTAGGTAAATTGGCTTCCTTATTAGTTATCCTCAGCAGGGGAGCAGCAAGGGCATGAGAGGGTGCAAATCCTAAATTGCCTGGCTTTCCTTCCTGATGAGGCAGATCATAGCTGAGGATGGGGAACAGGATCGAGAGAGGGAGCACAGGGAAAGTGCCACAGCCTGCTTCCAGGAGTGACTGTGCTGAGCAGGAGGGACACTGGAGGGAGTGAGATTTTTCCCCTGCCTCGGTCACTGAGCTGCAGAGGTGCCACGGGCACAAACCTGCAGGGTGCAAAGCTGTGCCTGTTTGCAGAACAGGAAAAACTGAAAACAGTTTGTAAAAACGGCAAAAGGGTCATTGCTCAGTGCAGAATTTTGTCACTCCTGTTGTTGACAGGTGGAGGACAAGGATGGCTGCTTGTGAATGGCAAATTCAGTCATCACAAAGAACCTGGATTTCAGTCAAACTGAACAGAACCTTGTGCTGTGTCAGTGTGCAGTGTCCTGCCCTCAACAACCTTCCTCCACAGATATCCATCATTCCTGTGTTAAATATTCAGTAGGTGAGGAAGAGGTTTTTATCCCTTCATCCAACACAGGCTCTACTTTCAGCTGATGTATTTCACCACCTGTTACATCAGGTTCACCATTTACTTCCTAGACCTGTTCTCTCTGTTCATGCACCACCCTAAAATATACACAGAGCTCCATAGGAAGAATAAATGCCTATGTTCCATGGAAATGGCAGTGCTGCCCTTTCCTCCCCTCACGAGCACCATGAACACCTGGAAGGTCAATTACAGCAATTTCACAACTATAAGGTGCACCAGATTATAAGGCGCACTTTTTTTTTTGCACCGAGGGTACGCGCGCAACAAAGTAACAAATTAGTAACAAAATCGCGCAATCGCGGGGTTTGCTGGCAGGTGCTCAATTTGTAAACATTTTGCACGGATCGTAGCCTTTAAACGCAGCCTCAGGTGCCCTCCCTGTGCCAGGGGCCCCGGCACTTCCACCTGCCCCCGGCGCCGGCTGGCGTGGCTCTTGCAGCTGCCGTGGCTTGCACTTCCAGGTTGGCAAATTTCCGAACTTTGTCCATATATGAGGTGCACCGGATTATAAGGCGCATTTCCGGGTTCCAAGCAAAATTTTAGTCAAAAGGGTGCACCTTATATGCGTGAAATTACTGTAAAGTGTCACAATATAGTTTAAATTACCTGTGCATGTATCTAAAAGCCTAAAGTCTGCAAACCACAACTTTACCACCATGAAATTCAGTGATTCTCCTTCCAGCTCTCCTTCAGCTCATCATTTGCTGATCCACCACCACATCATACTGTGGGACATCAATCCTGACACACCTTTGTGCTTTCTGCTGTGCTCTCACTTTCCAGGTTCGCCCTTTATGCTGGAAACTTCTCATCTGGCACATCCAACCCTTCAATTTCTTGCACCACTGCCCAATCAAACACAGGGCAAGGGGAACCACAGCTGGCTGCACAATAGAGTTGAAGCTGGAGGAACAAGGAACTGGTTGTCAGGGACTAAGAAAGATCATGCAGTAGTAGAAAACTGCTTGGACCACTGTATTGTTATTTTTAGCATTTCTAATATGTGTTATGCATGATGCTTCTATTTTTTCCACCTGTGTTTTGTCTGGAATATTTTTCTCTTATCCAGGTTTGCTGCAGACACGAAGCTTAATGGCTCATGCTGTGTCTTCATCCTGTTGCTGAACACTTCAAGCCCACAAGCTACTACTCAGATACATTGCCAGAAAGATGGAGTTTTCAAAAACCAAGCATATTGAGTAAAGTACTGGAAAAAAAAAAGCCCACCCAACCAACACAAACCAAAACATTACCAACCAAAACAAACTGGAACAAACCAAACCAAATAAAAACTAACAAAAAAAAATTTTAAAAATTCACACACACACACACACACACACACAAATCTAACACCCCCCCCACCACCAAAAAAAAAAAAAAAAAAAAGGAAAACAAAAAGCAAAGAGCAGATTGTGGTAGGCAAGACACTGAAGAAGTCTGAGGTGTCACACAGACACTACAGCTTTAACAGGGTTGATGGTGAGAAATCTCTTAATTTCCATGTTCCCACCATACATGGAAACAATTTAACATAAAGCTCATGACTTTCTGTGGCGAGTGGATCACAAGATGCAAGCTGGAGGGAAGCAGGCTGCACAAGCTCCAGGACTCAAAGATTTTAAATCATATATGTCTCTAGTACTCACTTTTTGTACAAAGTATTGCTTGTCTGTCACTAAGTATAAGACAAAGAAGTTATTTTGGCTTTGTTATTATTGTTGTTTTAGAGGGGGGTTTGGGTTGCAGGTTTTTGTGAGTTGGTTTGTTTGTTTGTCTGATAATTTTTTTGTTTTGTGGTGTTGACATGTGCGGACTAGTATGCTGAGACAAATCCTTGAGGAGCTCCTGAATGTAGTAGGATTTATACGCAGAAAAAAAGAGATGTCTTGATATCTGTACTTCTCCATTTAAACCCACTGGTCACTGTACCGAAAAAAACAAACAAACAAACAAAAAATAAACAAAAAAAAAAAAATTGCTAAGTCCCCACCCCTGCAGGTTTTTAAAATCCAGCTGGACAGAATTCTGAGTAGCCTGGTTTGAGCAGGAGGATGGACCTTGGAAGAGTGTTTCCAGCCTGAGTTACCTGGTGATCCTATATTCACCCTGCATGTTTTGTCAGCTGCTTCAAAGATCCAGATCACCTACTGTCTTTTTAGCCATAATGTATAGTAATGGCAACTAGGAGAATTTTGGCAAGTATTTCAGAGTGCAGTGCAGCACAGGAATGGCAGAGCACAACTACATTGTCCCTCTTGATCATTTCTGCACAGTCATCACCTTTAAATATTTGAAACACACAACCTGGCAGGAGCTTCCTGACTTTTATCTTCATATTTAGCAACAATGAATTAAGGAATTTTGCTGTGTAAGTTATTAATTTCCATTGGTGCTATGGCAATGTCCTCTTGAAATGCTCAGGTCCAGCATATGTCTACATGTGACTCTGGTGTGGTGGCATCTCATTCCTGACCACTTGGGCCACTGCTTGGATGGCATATAGGAAAAGAACACATTTTGTAAGAGAAAATAAGGTAGACACTAAGAAAAACCTAACCCTAAACTCTAAAGAAACAAGGCAGGTGGCATGAGTGGTTGGGTGATGGAGTTGGAGTCACAGATACCACAAAGAGTATAAAGAAGGATTAAAAAAAACCTGCAACTAATCAAAACTAAAGAATCAAAGAATTATTGAATGGTTTGGTTTGGAAGGGACATTAAAATCATCCTGTTCCAGCCCCCTTTTCCTGGGCAGGGACACCTCCTAGCAGACCAGGTTGCTCAAAGTCCCATCCAGCCTTACTTTGAACACTCCCAGGGATGGGGCATCCTGTGCCAGGCTGCTTAACACTCAGAGGAAGGGATTTATTCCCAATATACAGTCTCAACCTACCCTTTTTCAGTTTGAAGCCTTGCCCCAACACTCCATGCCCTTGTAGAAAGTGCCTCTCAGCTCACTTGAGGCCCCCTTCAGGCACTGAGAGGCTGTGTTGGGGTGTCCCCAGAGCCTTCTGCTCTCCAGTGCTCTGCTGAGTGCCCAACCATGGCTCCCAGCCAGACACCACCACATCTATATTCCAGACAAAACCCCTGAAATCCGGAATATGAAATTCATGTGGTCTGACTCTCTGGGGAAGCTGAGTACTTCTGTTTCCAGACTTGGTCATCTTTTGCACAGCACCGAGGTCAGTGGGTGCTGCAGCTGAAGCCATTGCGAAGGGCTGTCACAGGAAACCATTTGTCACAATACACCTTATTTTGCAGGATTCTTAATGGCTGAGTTTTTAAATGAAGACATTGAAAGACTGCTTACCCATGAGGTATTTTGCTGAGGACATAATATGCTGTATATGAATGCTGATACACCTGCAAAACAAAATTAAGAAAAAGACAACAAATAAAAAGATTAGTAACTGTCATCTGTATTAATAGGGCTGTTCTTTTGCAAAAATAGTCTAGCAGGTGTGGCTGAGAAGCTCTTCTAAACACTTCAAAATCTGTAGTAGAAAAGAACAATGCATTAATGCACTTAGAGCTGTTGTGTGTTTTTCATCCTGAGCTTTATTTCAGTGTTTGGCAGATCGCTCACACCCAGATGCTCGGTGTGGTTACCATGGCCACCAGGTCCTTGATTAAACTGGGGGCACAGGGCTCTGCAAAGGCTAAAAATAGAACAGCCATTAATGAGGACACCTTGGTCAGCTGGAGACATTCCCCATCATTAGAACTAGACACAAGGCATGGCTTTTTTTTGTTTTATTTCCACATAAATAAAACAGGGAGCGGTGCTGGTTGATATCAGAGCAGGTTGTCAGGCTCCTGTCAGTCAGGAGATAAAACTGTATTGAGTCTAGGCATAAAGTTGACCCCATGTTTCCATGACCTGCTAAGTTGCATCTGTATATTAATCTGTGGGCCTTGGGGAGGAGCTGGCCAGCTTGCACAGCAGCTCATCTCCCAGGGACACAGTTGATTACTTATTTTCTAAGTAGTAAATAATAACACCAGAGTCAATGCCAGTGATTTAAGAGGTGGTGATTTTCCACTGGTGACAGCAGGCCCTTACATTGATCAGGAGTCAGGACACCAGTGTGAAAGATTTAAATATGAATCATTTAACACAAATTTATACACGGCCTCACTTTTGAAATTCTGTCCTGTTACTATATGCAACTAAACAAATAAACATCCTAGCAATCATTTTATTTGGCTTCTACTTATATCTATAACCCATTTTTGCTGTCCAGCAGCTCTCAAAAAGCACCCTGTCTCAGAGGACAGAGAAATTGAATACTTGCTTCATCAAGCAAGTTTGATCAAAATTATTTTTTCCTAGGCTACTCTGTTTTTGTGCAAGTATTTTTTTTTACGCTTATGCCAAGAAACCATGAGATGTCCTGGATGGTGCTGCCAGCCCCAGCAGGGGCCATGCCAAGCACATCATTAGTATCACAAGTAAGCAGGATTCACTCCCTGCCACTCTGGAGGGCAAACCTGTGTCTAGAACAGCTCTGCAGCTTCTGGGGTCTGAGTGAAGAGGTAGATAAACACAAGGCACATCAATAAACATGAGGCACAACATCCTGTAAATATCAAATCAAACTTCTCTGTTACAATTTGAAACCACTGAATCCTTACACTGCTGCATGAGCTCCCTGAAAAGCAGGCACAGAGGTGAAAGCACTAGATTTCTACCTATGAAATGCAGAGACTGATGCTGGATTGATATGATTTCCTTCTTCCCAGTGCAATTCACTCCCTGCATTACAAGGACATCATGAGGTCACATCCCCAAATCCTCTCTCCTTTCAGGTATTCAGATCCATAAGGACTCTTCACACAAGGTGATTCTCTGGTGTGTTGATATCAGGGAAGATATTGGAAGACAAGTGATTTCACAAGCCAGCATTTATTTTAGTACAAGTGTCCTTTTTTAGATCCACCTGTGTCAGATGATGTCAAACAAATTACCATTTTCTCATCCTTACCCAATCACAGCAAAGAGCTCTTGAATCCTCTGATGTCGATATCTGAGACCTGGCTGATGCATGCAGCCTTAGAGTTTATTCCAGCTTTGATGAAGTCCTAAAACTGTTACAATTCCTTAAAGAAAAAGCACTGGAAGACTGAATCTGCCCACAGATTTGAAAAACCTGGTAATACATTGTCATTAAATACTGAGACACTTTTTTCTTCCAATATCCTGGCAGGTTCAAGAAAATGATGTAGCTATATAAATTCTGGTCTGGGATGGTTGTTCAAGGTTATAAGCCATGCTGTGTTGTCAGATAACAGAAACATAAGCCCCCCAAAATGAGTATGAACAGATGCCTTTGGGGAAAATTGAGAAATGTGGCAGGCTGGAGGTAAAAGAACCAGCCAGGGAAGTTTTGAACAGAATACCTGCTGATGTCCTTGCTTGTGGTACAGAGTCCTACAGCCTTGCTGAGAGTTCAGAGCTGCCTTAGAGGCATTAATGGGGACTGAGGAAAAACATTTTCGTTGCTGAGGCAGCTTAGGACTGAGGAAAACAAAAGTTGCAGGACACTCAAAGAGCTCTTTTATTTTCAGAACGTCATTTATCATCATCTTGGCTCTTTGGCCAGACTCTACAGCATCTCACATCAGCTCTGCTGTACTATGAAGACTTAAAGGCTTGCAGCTGGCAGAGTTCTCTCACAGGAGCAAAATTTTCTCAGATAAATCCTTACAATGTGTAGGTTTGCTTATGTAAAAAAGAACTACTTGTATGAGCAAAGATTTCAGGAGCAGACATTTATTATTAATATTGAAGTTGATAAGGACACAAGCACATGCAGCTCAGAAATCCCTCTCAGCCCAACTATTTCATACCTATTTGGAAAATACTCTGTCAGCAATGGTACTAAGCAGACAAGAAGCCAAGAGAAAAATCACTTTATGTCGTTGTGAGAAATTAAATGGCAGCTTTCCTCTTAGATATGCAAACCAAATGAAGTTATCTGAACTTTTTGAGAAGATGGCTATGTTTGCTTAATATTTCTACTGAATTTCTGCTGGTGTTAAGATGAATTTGGCTATTCAGTTAGCAATAGGAAAAATCCACAGCAAAGTGCAGGGAAGAGATGAGCATTCTTCCAAAATCCAAACTAAGCCTCAGAAAATGGAAAGCTAATCCATTAGCTCCATTAACTAGTTAAAAGTTAGTATTCACTTAATGAATCCTGACTGTTTCTGAGGCTTGGTCAACAAAACTAGCTGAATAAACTCTGCGTTCCCCTTTTCTATCAAAGAGTGTGGTAAAAGCCATTGTCTGGTTTGATGCTCTCCGCCCTGATTTTCAGCTGGGTTCCAGAAGCATCACAGCTCCTCTCAGCAGAGAGGCACATTTGGGGCTGGCAGAGGTTTTGGCAATCATTTTGCTCTGTAGACTCAGTGTGTCAAGCTGATTTACCAAAATATGAGTATTGGTCTAACACTGATACTCGACTGTGACAGACAAAAGACTCTCTAACAATTTAAAGTTAGAAAGTGTATGTTTATTTAGTGCTGGGCAGCAGCATGGGGTAGCCCTGCAAATACACGCTGCAAAATTACAGCCCCTCCAATCCCTGCTTCCTATGGTAATTAGCTTGAATAGCTATTAAGCATGTGTGGCTGGCTTCCTGAATTAAGTCTAGTTTTTGTGGAGAGGGGTCTTAAAAGAAGGAAATAAGGTGAGTCTTCCTTGCCCTGACCTTTTCTATTAATGACAATATAAATGGCTTTTGGGGCAACTCCAGTTTTGCAAAGAATGAGTTTCTGTTTGCAATTGTTTGTGTTCTTTGGACCTAACTACCAGTTTCATCCTTTCCCATTGCAAGCACAGCTAAGCAAACATAAATTGACAGGCAATCAATTATTTGATTTCAGGTAACTATCTCAAACCCAGTTTCTTCTAACTTTCAACTAAAATCTTAATTTCTCTAAGATTAGTGTTTCAAAGCCATCCTACCAACATAGCAGGTTTGAGGGTGCTCTGAAGGGTTTTGGGTGTCACCACAATCAGGACACAGAAGCTCCCCTGCCAGCTGTCACCAGCAAGGGCTGTAAAAGTCATTATGACAAAACCATTGGTCCAGAAACTCAACCACTGGGCTTCTCATCGCAGGTCATAGCACAGGATCTTGTTTACTTTCAATCTAAATTATGCTCCGCAACACGTGCATGTTTACACTGAAAGGGACTGAGAGATGGATCTGTCTGTTCCACTGAAGTCTTGGAAAGGCAATTATCTCTCTGTAATTCAGAAGAACGCAGGGCTGACTGTATGTGACAACACCTAGTTGTGAAGCCACTGACCTCGTTTTGTGCGACCAACAGAAGAAATCTGGACCTGGTCAGATAACAGCAGAAATGGAAACTGTAGCACATGGAGCAGCAGAGAAGGGTGTGTGCCTCCCCCACGCCACCAAATTCCAAAGGAACGGGGATTTTGTGGTTCCAACAAGGCACAGAAACAAAATGGAAGAAGCAATTTCTGTGCTCTGTCACTACAAAGCATAGTGTGAATGTTAGTCTCCTTGGAAGCACTTGTTGAAGTGTTGTATCCTACAGGTTTTTATTCTGTAATAATAAAGTATATCAACAAGTGTCCTACAGGTCCTTTTCCAGCAGGGCTTACTGAAATAGAAACTATGTGCCATTTAATCATAGAGTGGATTTAGACTCATTTATTCATTGAAACTCTTCATATACTTTAAATTAGAATCCATGGTTCTTGTTTTTCTCCAGAATAACTGCAGAAATATGTGACATGTATCCAAGAACTTTGTGAAATGAGTTTTCAGCACTTTTCTAAATGGCTCCATAGAGCCACCTGGCCCTTCATATGGTAGCATTATTTACATTAAAGAATTACCCAGAAAACTCACAAAAAAATCCCATAAAACTTAGAGCTCACAAGGGACCAGTACAGGGCACAGTAGAAGTGCTAAATAAAAATTTCCAGTGTTTAGTGTCTTCCTTTTTCAGGAATTAGACATTTAATCCAAAAAGCCATCCCAGCGCTTCCAAATAAAAATGAGCACACCTAACAGTCATCAGAAAGAAAAGTGTACAATGATTTGCTAAAGCCTGAAAATAGCAAGAATATATTTTAATTTAATTAATCATAAGGCACTCAGGATTTATCTGGGTAAAATGACTCATTTTTTATTCTGTAACAATAAAATATATCAACAAATAATAGATCCCCTCAGGATTCTTAACAGACCCTGGTTGTCTCGAGAATGTGTCTGCTTTTACACTGTGTGGTAAGACAGTAAAAATATATCACAAGTGGCTGGTGAAACAAGAACTGGCAGATCCATTAAAAGGGTTTCCCACAAAGAGTCTCTAAAAAGACGTTTGCTGGAAATAGATTATGCAGCCCATTTCCCTACTTATGCTATGAGCAGACAAATCCCCAAATGCACAAATGAATGTCAAACTAATTGAATAATCCCAAACATTTGGCATAATTACATATTCCACCTTTCAAAATGGTGGCGCCCTTAAACAGTAACTAACACTGTGATGCAAAATATGCAGGTAAAAGATGATTTGCCATTTGACCTTTAGTATCTGTGATATTTAACCAGGCTCTGAAGCTGACAGATTAACAGGGAAAAGAGAATAAAGTAGAATGCAGGAAGGCTGCAGCTATGCATTGGCAAATAGCTCATGTATTTTGTATCTTGTTTTCTCACAATGGCATGAAAGGGAGGGGAAAACAAGTTGAGCAGGAAAATACCAAGCAAATATTAGCCAGAGGTTGTGTTTCCTTCTCCTGCGTGGACATACCATATGTAAAGGATTCCACACTGTCACATGGATTCTTCTATTGGTCAGTCACCAATAAACAAATCTGATGATCACAGGGTAACTCTGATGTTCATAAAGATCTTCCAGTAGAGAAAAGGGTAATTCTTTGACTGAAAATACCTCACTGCCATAATCTGTTATGGTAGTCCATAGAAGATTAAAGCAGGTCACTGTACCTGTTTGCAGAATATTTTGTGAATATTTTCATGAAAGTCAACATTAAAAGCTGAATTTTCACTTTATGTGTCAACATCATTTGCCTTGATCAAAATTCTTTATGACATCATTTCATTGACCCCTTCTGTTGAATCCTTCTTTTGCCATTACATGTTGAACTGGCACTCCAAAGGGATGAAAAGTCCATCTCTGTACCTGACCACCAACTTCTGTGTAATGTTTTGTTCAATTTTTGTACTTTCATTCTCCCCTCTATTTGTGATTTAGAGCACAAGGGGTTACGTCTGGCTGAGGCATGGTTGGTTAATGGTCTTTTCATTTTTTCCCTCAGTGGAGGCAGAATGGTCAGCAGTGCTCTCCTCAGCCCAACTATTTTTGCAAAGGATTTTATTTTACTGCTAATAGGCACTCCATAGTAACCAGCTTGGAATTAGATTCTCTCAGAAACATCATGCTGTCTTTTCCTTTTATGTCACTGCAATAAAAAAAAGGAAAAACTACTGAAATCCATACTGGTATTTTGTACCCTGCACTCACTGAATCTCGATTGCTTGCAAGAACAAAACAAATCAATAAAGCCATATAATTTGAGGAGTCTTCAACATTCTCACCTTTCAGATTCATTGTGATACTGACCTATTTTGCTGTCTTCTGAGACAGCATATTCTCTTTTGTCCCTGCATTGAATTATTCCTTTATAATTTATCACTTCTGCAGTAATGCACCCCCAGTGCAGTCTCATGCTGTGTGTCAACCTGCTTGCACAGCCCTCTAAGGAACTCTGCCCATTTCTCTTCTTGCTTCTAATAAATTAGAAAACCCATAATGAAATGCTATCAACGAGCATTTCCTGAGCATTGGTTCAGCTGGCAGCCAATAACCCACAGCTGTCATCAAACACCTGATTTGGGATGCTCTTACCCACTGTGTCATATCCAGCTGATCAGCCACATGTGTGATGTGCTCACAGCCACAGAAAGGGCACTGTGGCACTGCTGGGACACTCCAGGACAGTCTGGGGAACTCAGGATGGGGGAAATGGGTCTGATCAAAAGAGGTGATGAGAAGAAGAGTGTTTCTGAATCAATCAACATATTGAGAATTTGGCAACTGGCTGCCTGTGCTATAACTGTCTCTGTATTCCAGAGGAAATTACAGTAATTTCACAATTATAAGCCACACCTGATTATAAGCCGCATGTCCCGGTAGCCGGGCAGACCATGATATTTGTCCATATATAAGCCGCTCTTTTTTTTTTTTTAAAGCGAGGATCCATGTGTAACAAAGTAACAAATTAGTAACAGAATCACTGCCAGCGGGGTTTGGTGTCAGGTGCTGAAGTTGCAACAGTTTTCATAAACCAGCAAAGCCTTTAAAGGCAGCCCCAGACGCCCTCCCAGCCGGCTCTCACTTCCAGGTTGGCATTTCACTGGGATTTGTCCATAGATAAGCCGCACCTGAATATAAGCCGCACTACTGGGGTAGGCTGGATTCTTCAATGAAAAAGGTGCAGCTTATAATTGTGAAATTACTGTAATTTAAATTTGTGCAAAAGGAGGAAGATAAATACTTGGGGAATGCAACTATTAGAGTTGTTAAGGGAAGTAAACTTTTTTCTTGGAAAGAAGAAGGAAGGAACCTGACCCAGCAGTATCTGTGCCTGGCTGGGGTGACACAGACAACACCAACCTGTCAGTGCCTCAGAGAGAGCAGCAGCTCAGTGCCTCATCTCAGTCGCACCAGGGAGGGACAGGAGCTGCTCCACTCATACCCAGTGCCAGGAAATCAGCAACTGGGTGTCTCCAGAGACAGTAAGAAACTTCAGCATTTGACTTGGTAGAAGTAGTAGAAGACGCAGTGGATCACCAGGACGTGTCTCTATTTTGCAAATCTTTTCACAATTTTATCTCTTAAGACTGCAAATTAAATCATTGTCCTTGTTTAAAGGACAACCAGGACAGCTCTCCAGCCATGCAGGGCTATAAATGCCCTTCCACCCACACCAGAGAGGCTTCCTTGGAGAACAATATCACATCAAGGTGACATTAGGGAGGGACAGCATGTTCCTGCCATGGGGACATGCATTTTGGAAGCATTTATAGCACAAGCTGAAGCTGAGTGTGGCGGGGCCATGCACCACAGGCAGCATGCACAGTTAATATGTAAATCTCTTTCACAAACATACAGAGGCTGTGCTGGGATTAGAAACTGGTTTTCCAAGCACCAAGCCAAAGGTCTCTGAAACATCAAAGCCAAGGAGTTATTCCTTTGCACATAATCTCATCTCAAGTTTGCAAAACGACCATAAATTAAGTGTGATGGCAACATCCTCCACAGTAAGGGATGTGATGCTGTGTTGTGAGAGAATGCTGCTAATTCACCTTCCACAAACTGATAATCCATCTCAGTTGTTTCATGATAATAATTCTTTATTAAAAGATTAGCTTTCAAATTGCACTTTTGAGAGCCTTACATTGCTGACAGGGCCAAAAGGGAATTTTGAGGCTGGTTTGAGGATTTATGGTTGTGTGACGGCAGCAGAGTGGAGTGGATGCTCTTTTTGTGGCTAATGCAGCTCCAGAAGCCACTGAGGCTGCAGGTATTAACATCCAGCTCGTGTGCCAACTCTCACCCCTCAGAGAGCCTTAATCCAATCTGCCAACTGCTGCTGCTCTCTAACACAGCTCTGCCCTGCCAGGCAATTACAAAAGGCTCCTTCTGCTCCCGAGCCACCTGTCCCTCACAGCGCTTCCCTGGCACCTCAAAGCCTTTGCAGACACTGCCTTAAAGGACCACTGCTCCATTTTCTGCTGGTAAATCAAATGGGAGCTGCAAAGCACTCGGTAGGATTTTTTGCACCAGCCTTTGTGCACTTGTTGATGCTCAGAGAAGCAGCTGGAATGAAGTTACAAAGAATTATAAATGAGGGTTGTCAATAATGAGCTCTTTTGTTGATATTTCTAAACTTTTATCAATATTCACTTCACAGATGTAAACTCCCAGGTTTCCCCTTCCATCCTCTATTCAGAAACTTGGAGATGAGAATAAAATGATCTATTATGTAGTTGTGATTCTAACACCCAAACAATATATCTAATGAAAAGAAGATGAGCAAACATTATTACGTATTACAACTTCAACAGTAGCCTGAGGCCAAATAAAAGTTTTAGAAGGAGATAGCAATTATCCCAAATTCAGGAAACATAGAGCTCCTTCAGATCCGTACAAACAAACACACAGGAACACACAACCATGATTCTCTGGGAATATTTGGGACCATAATAATCACTGTGTTGTGACCTTGGCTCAGCAGCCCAAAGCCAGTTCAGACAGAAGACTGGAGTTACCTGATTTACAGACATCCTCTCCCAAAATACTTTCCCAGGCTCTTGCACTTTGGAGTGCCTCTCTTTGCAGCTGTCTGCCTTGAGGGATGTCCCTGCCACTGACCTCTCCAGTCATTCTTTACAAGCATTTACTCTTTTTGCACCTACAAACTCATGCAGCAACTCCATTTTCATAGGCAATGGTGCCAAAAGCTTGTGTGGGTTATGATTCCCCTCAGCAGCCTTTGATGTTTATTTTAGCCTTAGAATGACACTCTGAATTACAGTAATTTAATGACTATAAGGCACACTGGATTATAAGGCGCACTTCCAGGTTGTCGACAACCTTCCATACTTTGTCCATATATAAGGCACACCAGGCTATAAGGCACAATTTTTGTTTTTGCAGCAAGGATCCACGTGCAACAAAGTAACGGATTAGTACCAGAATCGTGCAATTGCGGGGTTTACTAGCTGGTGCTTAATTTGCAAACATTTTTCACAGATGGGTGTAGCCTTTAAATGCAGCCCCAGGCGCCCTCCCCGTGCTGAGGGCCCTGGCACTCCCGCCTGTCCCCGGCACCGGCTGCTGCGGGCTCGGCTCTCGCAGTTCACACTTCCGGGTTGGCAAATTTCCGAACTTTGTCTATATATACGGCAGATTATAAGGCGCACTTCCAGGTTTCGATCAAAATTTTACTCAAAAGGGTGTACCTTATAGTCATGAAATTACTGTACTTTGTTTATAGAGGCAGCCTGGATAGCTGGTGTAGATGGGATTTTACAGGGCTCACATCCATATGCACTCAACTCTCACCTTCATTGTCTTTGTTGCTGAAGGACAGCATGAGAAATCAGTGCTTAATACAGCTTTTAATGGAACATTAGATAATGCCTTCTTTCAGACAAACATTTCTTGAGCTGTGTGGACGCTGGTTGTGGAAATATTCTAAAAGCCTCTCTTTTGTGAAGTTTACAATGCAAATAGTAAAGCTTTGTAGCAATTATGTGAGAAGCAAGACATGAAAATGTACTGAATACTTAGTATATCTAATTAATTTTTTTTTAATAATTCACTTTAGAGCCAGAAATTAGCAACTAGAGAACCACAGCATATGTTCTTTCTATTAAAATTTACTCTAAGCATGTAAAATTACATCTTCTGCTGTAGCAGTTGAGAATATGGATACTACAAAGAAGTTAGCACTGGCATTGAAACTTTTAAAGTAGGTCCTAGGCTCAGGGCACTTTTAGAAGACTCAAAGAAAGGAATGTGAAACAAGAAAGATGAGCCCATCAGAAAGCATTATAGAGTAAGAGTTTAAAATGTTGTGATGTGAAAGAAATGAAAATATTCAGATGTATGCAAGGAACCTTGGTCAAAAATCCTTTCCCCATTCAGTGAAAGATTCATTTTCCAGTTCCATATGAGATCAGAAGACTCAGAGCTGTATCTCAATGTACACACACATCTCATTCATTGGAGGAGACAATTCTATGTTCAGACATAAAGAAAACAAACTGAAATCACATAGAAGGCAGGAAGACATTGCATGTGTTATCTTTGTGATACTGTGGGCAGCTCCCATGGGGTGGAGGTTCTGTGATGGGGATGAGCATCCCTTTGGGAAGCAGGGGGAGAGCGAAGGGGACAGGCAGGAGCACAGAACCTGCCCTGCTCCTTGCCTGATGTCTGCACCCTTCACAGCACTGCCAGCAACAGCACCACTCTGCGCTCCTGCACACAAAATATGAGCACTCATGCATTTAAAGACATGACTAAAGCCCAGTGTTTCCTCTCCCTTTTCAAGAAAGAGCTTCTTTTGAGCAGATAATAGAAGAAAAAAGAAGATTCCATTTTCAAATCTGGGTCATTAGCTGCCCAAGGAGAAACTTTAATTATTGGTTTTAACATCAAGCTGGTAAAAGCAGAGTTCTGCAGGCAGTTAAAGAGATAAAAGGCATTTGTTCAGGGTAAATACAGAGAGCCACACACTCCTTGGATTTAGGCATGTAACTTGGCTAAAGAGGAGAACATTTGCGTTAGAAGATTTGCATTTCTGAGTACAGGAACTTCATTGGGGTGCCCTGCATAGTAAGAGCTGTTTTTCCAGAAGAGGGCACTAAATATATATAAGTTTTTTAATATTTCAGTGATTTAAAAATTTAAAGAACTGAAAATCAGAAGAATTAGATTATAGACTGCTTCATATGTTTCTGCAGAGACACCAGAATTAAATTCTTTCTAGTTTTGC
Source organism: Sialia sialis (assembly GCA_009812075.1). Classification (NCBI taxonomy): domain Eukaryota; kingdom Metazoa; phylum Chordata; class Aves; order Passeriformes; family Turdidae; genus Sialia; species Sialia sialis. Next base: position 7,438,255 of record VRYO01002734.1, on the reverse strand, counting down.
TTTCTGAAGCTTTTAAAATCACTTTGTTTTCTCATTTTCTATGTTATTCCTAATATATTTCTTTCCTGAACCACCTATACTTACTATGATCCAGCACAAACCAGAATGTTCATTGTCCCTAAAAACTTAGGAAGCAAATTTATGCTAAAAAGCAGGAACACATCTCTAATTTAATTCTGAAGTCTCTCTATGTTTCAAGGAATCTAATTATTTGTTAGTTTGGGGTTTTTTCCCAATAATTTTCATACTAATATTTATTTCATTCTTCGTAGAGCAAAATAACCCCATGTTTCACTAAGACAGATTCCCATATAGGTGCAAGAAAGAAAACTGTGATTATTTTACTGCTGTCCATCTGATTTTGATTATCTAGGAAACCTTGTACATTATCGAATGAAGGCTTTATTAAAAAAAAATTGCAATTTATTTTTAAGACATTTAATCTTATTAGGACATTAATCTCTACCAGTTTGTTCAAGTTAGCTCATCTATACATCTTTTATTTTTCATTCTGCTTCCTTTCCTTCAGAAAAGGAAGCAGAATGAGAAATATAACCTTATGCAAGCTAAGAAAAATTGGGGTTTTTTGTATCATAGTGTTTTGCCTCAAGGCTTTTTTAATTTTCCTTCCCTGCTTGATGAAAATCTCATTTACTGAAGGAAATATTTACAGAGGAAGACTGCCGATAGCTGATACTGATACATAACACACCTATGTACTTTTGCATGACAGGCTAATTATTTCTGAGTTTTGATGCTCCTCTAGCCTTCCCTGGAACTGTGGATTTGCTTTTCAGTTTACTGATGTGTATCTGTGCCTGTGAATAAATGCAGGATACAGTTTATTGGCCTTTACTACATAAGCAAGGCTGTCCAACTTAGTCTGAAAAACAATTTTTCACTCAGTCATTTTTGTGCAATTTCTGTTGAAGTCTCCCAGCTCAATTCAGGAGGCTTTGGGTTTAGTTATAACTCAATTTATCTCCATTATTAGGAGAACAGCAAGGGTTTAAGCCATTGTTTTTAATAGGAAAGCAGTTAAAGCTCAGCAGCTGAAGTCAGCAGACTCAGTTTTTAATGCTCTGCATTTCAAGTTTGTAATTCATTTTGTTGCAATGATCAGAGTAAACAGTCCCTTGAGTGGAGAGAATGGAGGCTTGGTAAGAAATTAAGGTTTGGTGCAGTTTTACCAAAACCAGTGCTGTGCAGGGAGCAGGAACCAGCAAATCTGGAATGTGGGGACGGAGGATGCAGGCTGGGCTGGGCTTTGCTTCCCAGCTCAGACAAACACATCCTGTTGAGTTTTATGAATGCACCCAGATCATCATTTCAGAAGCACAGACCTCCCCTGGAAACATCCCCAAAAACCAATGGAGCTAAAATCTGGTATCCACTGTGGTTTTATTGTTGGTCCAGGAAAGAGCTGCAGGCCCAAAGTCACCTTGTGGCTGCCAAGGATAAATCATAGGATGGTTTGGGTTTGGAGATCATCCAGCTCCAACCCCTCTGCTATGGGCAGGAACACCTTCTGCTAGACCAGGTTCCCCCAATGGTGAGATGATCCCACTCCAAAAATACCTGCTGAGGATGGGGACAGTGCCCATTCTTTGCATTTTAGGGGTGCAAACCTATTTTCCATGGATAATAGACACAAGCAGCCCCCACCCAGCCATTCCTCCTTGCTGACACTCAATGCCTATCCTTTCCCTTTTATTAAGAGTGGAAAACAAAGGCAAAGTATGAAGACTCGGGATGTGTCTTTTGATTCCACTTCTTTTTTTATTCCAATTTCTACTGGGTTACAATTACAGACCCTTAATTTTAAATAAGAATCCATTGCCCCATGGTTTAAGGATTCTAACTACCAAAATTTATTTGTTTGAATTCCTAACCCCCTCTAACTTCTTGTTTAAACTATTTTTTTTCCTCATTAAATTAAGCTGTTCCAAAGCAGAATTGCTGTCAAAAGCAAAGAAGCATTCAGGCTACATAGAGGAGCACAGTTTCTCCTGGAACTTTGACAGGATTTCAAATGAACAAGGAGGGTCCTCCAAACCAAATAAAGACTGTTTCACTTGTTTTCTTCTCCTGTGTTGTCCAAAATTGGCTCTGAAATTTAGCAACATGAAATTAGTTTCTGTAGTTGCTCCCTCAAAAGAAAACTGTAGGATTAAACTTGTCAGTAATTGTTGTTCCACTGGTCTGTAACTGTGTCCAAGAATTTCTATTCTAAAGAAACAATGGGACGGAAATTGGTTGACTGCTGAGCAGGGAGAACAAATACTCTCACCATTTAATAATATGTTTACTCAATTAAAGTGGATATCCACCCTCCTATAGTAAGAACTTTTAATTTTGTAATCATGTGCAGCAGAGATTTGGCATCAAGAGGGCCCTGCTGCTGAAGGCATGACTGAGGACACCTGAGAAGGCAATGTTTGCACAGCTCTGTAATAGAGTTTTGAAAACCCATGAATCCCTCGAGAGCTGTGTGGCAAACTTCCCTCTCTCTCTGTGCCACTGCAGATATTAAATATTAATTAGCCTGAAACAATTACTGATACAACACAGGACAGCACATTGGTACTGACAGAGTTATTGCTACTACTGCCTGGCTGAGATGCACTGGTGGGAAAACCTGCATTAGCAGCTTTGGTTTACTCAATGGAAGGTGAGCATGGAGAGCTGACCTCCTGCCTTAGACAGACTCCCCAGGTCGGATAGAAAAGCAAATGGGAGTGTGGAAATGTTTCTGAATCAACCTTCTCTGATGCCTTTGAAAATTCTGTTTTTTCTATCTTGCTGAAAACAGCAGATGAGGGAATTGGTTCATAGTGGGTTTGAGATAGGAAAAGATAGGCTTTCTTTCAGAAAGACCAGATTCATAATTAAAAATTACCACAACAATCTCATTTTAAAATAAAATATTGCCCTTAAGTGTTGTCAAACAAAACCTGCTGTTTCAGCTTCAAATCCAAAGTAAACTATCACCCACAAAATTAACCTCTTCTTACTCTCAGCACATTCTTGTTAATGCAAAACTTCCGGACACACAGACCTCAGCTTTAGTTATGTAAATGGAGCTGGAGCAATGATGTTCTACCATGAAGGAGTTAAACAGCACTTAAACAAGGTTATTCACACTACTAATCCTGACTGTTAAAATAATGTCACTCAAAACAGCCTCTGTAAGAAAAGAAAGAAAAGTGCTCCCCACCTTCAGCCCTGAAGCTCCAGAACAACCTCACTGAAAGCCCACACAGGCACACACATAAAAAATTGCTGCATTTTATTGAAATATCAAAGATTAGCTGAACAGTATTAATAATATTTATTCTATGGGAAGTAACTGAAGATGTTGCTTTCCTGAAAATTAATACATTAATAACTTCACTCATTAAAAAAGCACTGATTGACTACAGTCATACAGCTCATTCTTTGTTCACAATTTGGTGAATGAAGCTCAGTTGATGAATTGAGAAAAGAGAAGATACTCTGCCTGAAGACAGACACATGCACAGATGTAATAACAAAAATATTTTAACTAACATAAACAGTATTTTGATTGAATCCTTTTCTTCTTTTTATTTAGCAAGTGCTTTATCCTAATCCTTTATTTATCCTAATAGCAGTAACTTTCTCACAAGTGTTTGAAGTTCCAGGCTTGAAAATGTTGGAAAAAATAACTTTAGCCACCAGCCTTTGATATAAGTGAACAATGCCCTTCTGTGCAGCTTTCCAATAGAAGAGTCCTTCTGATTTATGAACTATTCAAAACTATATTCACATTAAAAAGAGGATATGAAAAACTGTAAGCATAAACTCTTTTACCTCAAAAACTAATAATTTACAACAAACATCAAAAATTAAACAACAATCAATAAAACAGATAGCATTATTTTATGACAGAAATATTCTATCTGTGCTCAGTTTATCATTAAATCATTAAACATTTTCAGTGTTCCAGAAAACAACATTAGGTGAAAATGAAAAAAATAAATTTGAAATATATTTATTGCCATAGAAAGAAAACAGATTTATGAAAGCCTATTTCTAGGCCTGGTAAATCCCTTTCAATTAAGCAATAAATATCATGACTACAGCCTGAGCAGTATTACTGATGATAGTTATGACAGTGTTCAATTTTCAGAGGTATATTTATCATAATAATGTTTATCACCTAGCTCAAAAAGATGTTGTGAGGATTCATTAATATTTATATCCATTAGTGTTTTGGAAATAACAAGCATTATGTTATTTTAAATTTTACACAACTAATTAAATTAGTATGAGGTTGTAATTGGACCATAAGCCTAAAACCTTTTCATTCCACATAACAAGCAGAATTGGAGAAATAATAAAAAATAGTAACAACGACATATGTTGCTTTCCATAAATAATGCTTTTTTACTTCATTCACAGGGTAAATACCAAGTCCAAGGTTTGGTCTGGGTCTTTCTGAGCTCTCTTTGGTGCCACCACTCGTGTTAGAGATACAGGCAGGGAGAACAGAAATACTGAACTCACCACACGGACTACGCTAAAAAATAATAATTGAGTGTGCTCTAATTACAACAATGATTAATTCCTTCCAGCCTTTGGGATTAAAAAAGAGCATTTCTTTTACTGCAAAATAGGTAACAGCATCTGTTGTATCAGCTGCAAAAGCCTCTGAGCCCTAACTTTGCTCAGAAGCCTTTGCAGTTTGGTCCATGCTAATAAGCCAGAATTTCTGAGTGTAATTGCCCCTAACTGGCACAAACACCATCACAAACACCAACAGCCAGTAATGGGCTGGTGAAGCTGAAGACAAAGAGCAAAAATTTTAAGAAGAATCTTTAAGAAGAAGCTTTAATTCCTCTCTTGCAAGATGGCAACAGTGATTCCTAATAAAGGCAACTAAATATTCACTATTTAACATCTCACTGTGACACTCCAGAATATAAGTTTAATTCTCCCATATTTCCTCTTTCTTTTATTCCATTACACAAACTCCACTGGTTACTGACTGCCACAGAAAGCTGCATGAGCTTTAGTTACTCGTCTTTACTCTTCCTCAATCACAGAAATGCCACGAGATTTAAGGGTTGATTTGTCACCTGGCTGTTTAGGAAACCTCTTTTGGAAGGCAGGGACACCCACAGAGGTGGTTCCAGCCCAAGACCCCTGTGTGTCCCCAGGAGGGAGCACAGAGCTTGTCCATCAGTGCTGGTGGAGCCACGAGCTGTGCAAGTGATGGAGTCAGTGAGCCAGGTCTCTCTCTGAATTCTTCAGAGAGAAATCAGAGCACAGGGATTGAATTATGTTAAGATATACACATAAGGTAGAGGTGTAAGTTTGAGTTTTAGCATAAGTCAGTCAGTAAGTTTCAGTGTGAGCTGCAGTGCTTTTAGTAAGTAAAAGGTTTAAGATGCCAGAGTAGAAGAACAAATTCTAGTGAAGGTTAACAAACATACTGATGTTTTCAGTAGAGGCTCCAGAAGCTCTTTGTTAGACTCTATTTAGACAAAATAAAATTTCAGTGAGAATATTGTATACATTTTTCAAATAGAACAAGATAGATCGTATAGGCAGTTTATACGTATCCTAGCGTGTTAAGAAATTAGAATTCTCATAGGTTAAGTAGTAGTGGTCTGAGTTTATGTGTTATCTTGTTAGAAAAATCCTATATAAGATTATGTATTAGGGAGAATTAGTGTTTTTGCCATTGCTTTCTGCTTATGCCACAGCTTTACGCCATTGCTCTTTACTTTTGCTTTCTGCCACCGCTTTGCCATTGCTTTCTATTTTGTTGTTGCTTTGCTTGCCAGCATCTCCATCATCTGAGAAGAAGATGAGAGCTGCCACAACAACATCAGCTTCCCAGGACCTCGACAGGAGCAGCTTCTGCTTCTATTTGGGACTCTGGTGTAACAAAACTTAGCATAGACTTTAACATCTGTGACTTTGCTTTTAAGACTGATGTATTTTGTAATAAACAGCCTTTTAGCAACTATTAGCTGCTGTAATCATTTAGGATAAACTGACCCGAAGGGTGTAAAGAGCACCAGGGGTTTTGAACTTCACAGGCAAGCGTCCAGGTTTGGCACAGCAGCGAGTCCTGAGCCCCTGCACCCTTGTGCTGAGCTGCTGTGGTCAAATCCTTTTTGCCCACATGTTTTTTTGGGGTTATTAAACCCCACATCACAGCCCCACATCCTTGTTTTGGTGAAGGATGATTTGAAATCCGAGTTTCTCTATGGAGGTGTTTATTCCACAGTGCTCTCCTGAAATTTCACTCTGCTGTTTCGGCCTCACCTTGTTTTGGTGTAAAGAAACTAAAAACAAACAGCAGAAAAGCTGTGGGAGTATTTTAAGGCAAAGAATCCTGGTGCCTTTCCTGTGACCTTTCCAGAAAAAGAACAAATCTTCTGTGTTCAAGGTTAGAAAAGCTCCCTATTAGCACAAGGCTTACCCAGAATATTGCTGCCTGAAAGATTAAACTTCTGTAAATATAAGCACTGCAAAAAAAGCATTTACAATGAAATCTGACAGCCAGACTAGCCACAATGTGCCCACCCCAGCCTCACAGCTGTCTGCCAAGCTTCCTGGGAGAAATATATTTTAAGGAACGTGCTTTAATTCATTATCCTTTAAAATGATGAAGTGATACAGCAGGAAAACACATATTAGCTGCCTCAGTGTCTTTGCAAAATAAGCGTCTGGCAGTTCAGAGCTGTGTTATTCCAGTGTGGGTGTCAGTGCTGTCACCCAGACCAACACTGAACAGAAATGCTTCTGTGCAAATAAACAGAAAAATACAGAAGCAGCTATTACTGGAAGGAAATGACTTTGTGGCACTTTTCTTAAAAAATATTCTGCTTCATTGGAGTGACACATTGTGCTCTTCTATTTTGATGTTTATTCCTGGCTTGTATTAAACATAGAGGCTGAATCCAATCATTTCACAATTCAGACAAATGATTAATTCATACTATGCATATTAAAATATTATACACATATTTTAAAGCAGCACAACTGTACCGTGTAAAAAAATTGATGAAAATATCTATACTCACAAATAATTAAAAGGCAGCACATCACACTTTCAAATGCCAAAAAACAAAGATAAACAATTTCTGATGGCTACAAAATAATTTTGCAATAATTCCAAAAAGCTCCTTTGTTGAAACTCTAGAATTAAATTTTAAAGACATGTCCTTTGCCAATACATCTCCCGAAATTTCCTTTTGACTTTGCAACAAGGACAACTGCCCAAGGCTCTGCTAATCAATTTCTTGTGTTGCAGAAAACAGCGTAATTTGAATTTTGTCCAAGAATACAGTCGAAAATGCAGAAAACATGAAGAGCTAACTAACATGCAATTATTTGTAGCCACAGTCTGCATACCAAGGGAGAAGAAAGCTGAAGAAGTAATTTAACAGTTATTGCCATTTTAATACACTGAGCCACCCATCATGGCTTAAGGCTGCAATAACCTCTATTAGCATGCTTCAAAACAGAACAAAACAAAACTCAAAACAAAACAAACCCAATGAAATTTCTTTCCTCCATAAACATGGATCTTAAAAGAATAAAAGGGGGGGATTTGCTTTGTTTTGTTTTGCTTCAGGAACTCTTGCTCTATGAAAAGCTGAACAATTTGCAATGTTCTCTTACAGGGAGTATGTGCTACATCCTGAAATGTTCCCAAAGGTCATGCTCAGCTTTCCACCATGGGTTTTCTTCCTAGCAAGAGATGTGGTGTGATGCAGGGAGCACCTGGCTGTGTGCTGCTCTTGCTTCTCCAGACCTTGAGAGCCACAAGCTCAGTGTTTTCCCTCCCTCACAGGTCTGCCAGCACTGGCATGCAGAGAGGAGGATGCACAGGAAACACATCCAGCCCATCCCTTTCCATTCCCATGCCCTCCACAGACTGAACACAAAGTCTGGGCTGTAAAAGCCCCCCTAAATCTGCTTCCTTCAGATCTTCAGAGTGTGCAGTCCTTTCAGTGGACAAAGGCTGAGAATAAAGAAGCTAATTTCTCATTACTGTTTTTCAGAAATTAAACTTTTTCTCTGTTTTTGGTTTGGTTTGGGTTGGGTTTTTTTGAGGTGTTTTTTGTTTGTTTTGCCATTAGAGGCATTTTTCTGTCATTCTCAGAGGAACTGAGGAAGTTCTCCCTCCTCAGGGCTCTTCCAGCTTGCACAGTGCATCTGAGCAGAGTTGGCACAGGGCTTCCACAGACAAAGGCTGATTTCCATTAAAAGAGCTGAATTTTACAAGACATCTCTGGCTCAGGGAAATTTGAGAGAAAGGCTTTGCTTGCTCAGTGACCCTTAGGCTGTCTTTCCCATGTTTAGAATTGACTGAACACTTCCCCATCCATCTCTGTCTAGAACTCAGCTAAGCTTCAGGTAAGTGAAGTCACCACCAGTAATTTCCAGGGAAAAAAATCCTTATGAATTACTCCTAAAGTTTCTGATAGAGTTTTATTTTCCCTTCTTCTAAAACCAGGCATGCCTCTTCTGAGTTTCATAGCACCAAGTCAGGAATAACTCCAAAGATGATAGCAGAGAAATCAGATGAGCAACAGAACTACAATCTCCACTACCTAAAGGACCCACAAATTTCCTTTGGTTAGCAGCTGAAATGTTATTTACATTATGGAAAAACAATTGCAGCTGTCAGACAATCAATTATTTTCATTTTGAAAAACTGGTGATATTTCAGACTATGGAAACAAAATATATAGGGATTATAGTTCATCCAAGTAGTACAGCACAGCTATCACTCAAACATTTCAGGCCTTATACCAACAGAATTGAGAAAGACAAAAATATTATTCTTGCAGAAGAATTGCTTCTTCCATGTTTGATTCTTTGGTCATCATTTAAAAATGACTCATTACACTTTTCCATTTTGAAGTTTGGCAAAAAAATTGCTGTAATCCAGAACTCAGTAGCAACCTAATGGTGATTTTTTACAAATGATTTATACCTAACCCTCTGAAGAAAAGGATTTATAATGAAAGTGATAGCTCAAGCCTAACTGCAGCACTGGGAATGGTGACACCATAATTAATGTATTATTTCTGTTGTGGGAGACACTGACAGTAGCTTTTTGTTCTGGGGAAGAAATTTATAGGGTGACAGAAAAAGGCACCGCCGAAAAAAAAATCACAGAAGAGGAATAGAAATCCTAGTAGCAAAGACATGTCCTTACAATCCCTCTCCCAAAGGCTATAAAATCCTGGCAATGACAGTGTTTCCTCTGTGGTCTAATTTATACCTTTCTCCTCTACTAGATGGCAGTGTGACATGCTCTCAGAATTGCTAAGGGAGGGGGATTCTTGATTTGTTTCATTGGAAATAATTAATTTAAAACATCATCTTGCTGGCATAAAAGTAAAAATAAAAGAAAAAAGAAAAGTTTGCCACCGGCTGTGTATTTTGAAATCAAATCTGTTTACTTACAGGTTCAACATCGAAGGCAAATAGTGCATATTCCCGGTCAGGTGACACTTCATACCGGATAGCCTTTAAGGAAACCTGGAAATAAATACAGTTTTCAAACAGATGTTCTTCGGTTTTCAAGCTAATGACACCTAGAATTAATTGTTGTGATCATCTCTCTAAGGAGGGAGAATACTGCCTGAATTAAGTATCTTGTGAAATAGAATATATTTTTTTTTTTTTTCAAACACCAGAAATGTTACGTGGGCACCCATAGGAGAAAGAATAAATGCATTGTGACTCAGAGCAGGCAGCTATATAAAAACCAGAATTTTCCTTACAGTCTTACTGAACAGTGGCTGGTGAGGTGGCAGATGTAGGCAGTAGTTAGTAGAAAACTCTGAAAAATGGCTATTTTTTAATTCCCTCTCATTATCTGTATTCACTGGCCAGTGCAGGAGATCAAAAACTGTAAATAGCTTCTGGAGCAAATTAGTAATAGAGATATCACTGCATACCTCAATTAAGATAACCCAGAGGAAAACTATCCCATTTTCCCCAGTTAAAAGTCTTTGGGATGCTGCAGAGATCCAGTGCACCCTGACCTGAGTTCTGCAAAAATCAGCGCTGTAAATCTTGCTAACAAGAAGAAATGTCAGGGTATCTCAGACTTGCCAGGAATTACCTTTTTCCAGCTCTACTTTTCATTTATGTAGTGAAGCCATTTCTCCTTCCCAATATGTTTCAATATAATGCATTTCTGGCACAGATGGCACCAAGGTCAAAGAGAGGTGCCACTAACACATCACTCATCCACTGCCTTTTAAATCTCACCCTCTCACCTAACAAATGAGATGTAAGTCCTTGAGAGAGTCCCACAGAGCAAAATTGAAAGAGGAATTGGAGAAAAACAGAGCATCTCAGTGGGGAGAGTCCTCCCCATGGGCAGTGAGGATGGATGTGCTGTGGGGGACAGCCAGGAGCAGAGGGGACAGGTCACACCATCACAGAACAATTTGGATTGGAAGGGACCATTAAAGGCTGCCTGGTCCAGCCCCCCGCAGTGAGCAGGAACATCTTCACCCAGGCCAGGCTGCTCAGAGTCCCATCCAACCTGATCCTGAGCATTTCCAGGGAAGAGGCACCCAGCACCTCTCTGGACAGGCTGATGGCCCAGTGTAGATCAGGATGGGGGAGCCTGGGAACCAGCAGTGCCAGCATGAAGACAGATTTTATATACTGGTAGGTTAATAGCATGGGGAAGGGAAAACATGATCAAGTAGCAAAAGTTTCCTGCCCCAGGGCTGGGAAGGAAGAGGAAAAAGACAACATATCTGAGTGAAGTGTAATGGCAGCCCTTGCGCTGGGACTTTCTGGATTGATGTGGAGGTGACCTGCAGATGGATTTACTGAGAGGGCAGAGGAACAAAGGTAGAACAGGCAGTAAGGTGGCAATGGCATGAAAATGTAGGATTATCTTGTAGCACTGTGCTTTTTGTACACATGGCAAAAATTAAAAACCAGCGGAATAAACAGAGGCCAAATGGAAGGCATTTGATTCAACAGACCTTGACATTAAAAGAAGCCAGCCCATGCCCTTAGAATTGTAAATAAAGGGGTTACACTCTGGTAAAAGGGGATTGCCTATGTGACACAGCATAAAGGTTAAATGCAGCATGTGAGGTTTAATTTTGGGCCCTGCCATAATAATTCAGTGATCAATTCTTTGTCTCATTAAAAAATAATTAATATGATTGATGTATGAGCTTCTGCCACAATGGTGGTTTCATCTAGTACAAAAAACAATGCTGCAAAACACTTCTATCACTATGAGCAATACTCTTTATCAGATGTGACTTTGTTTTCTTTAGATTCATTTTAATAGTCACCTACTGACTTCTTCCCACAACAATTTCTTTGGATTTCTCTCAGATACAACTCCACTCCTATTCCTCAACACTACTCATAAAAAAAACAGTGAAGTTACATTTCAACCATTAGGCAAGAAAAATCAGCAAATGCACAAATTAAAAATAGGTATTTGCCTGGGGGAATGTAGAGAATGACAACAGACAGTAAATGATATCAATTGTCCTTTTTATTAAGCATGCAGAGATGAGAATTATGCATATTTCGATTATATATGATATGCAAGACTAGCTGCAAATCTCTATATGATACTTTCCAGAAGTGTGAGAGAAACTGAGCTTAGAGAATAATAACAAAGCTGGAGTTCAATCTCACATTATCCATCACTGCATAGCCCATTGTATTACCAGTGAATTGCTTCTCCTTGACAATACATGAAGTTGAAACCCAAGTCATTTTCTGCTTTACTGATCCAACTGCAACAAAGCTGTGAAATTCAGCTACTTGTCATAGAAAATACTTACAATTTTTTTGTTTTCTATTAATATTGTTGAACTGTTGGTTTCGACATTCCTCAGAATCACTGTGCCATTCTGGTTTCTATAAATGAATTCAGTATCTGCAAGGAGGAAAACAAAAGGTCATTAAGGAAATCTGAAATTGTCTGTGTGGAACCTAATTATGGACTTCAACCAAATGTACTGCTGGGAACTTCTTTCTGAAGAGCACAGATCATTTTTTAACACAGCCATTGCTAAAGTGGCTTTGAGGACAGCCATAAAATGTGGTCAGTGTTTGTCACAGGTTTTTTGTGCCACACTTTCCCTTAGATGAATGCAAGACTGACCTGTTTTGAATGTACATGCACAGCTTGCTATATAGTTAGTGTAGAAAACAAGGTCAGAACCCCCCATTCCTTATGATTAAAGGTTTGTGATTTCCACAGTCTCTGCAGGTGTTTAATAAACCTGGAAAGTCTCTGAAAGAGAAGGGCAAATGACCCTCTAAAAAAGCAGATTCTGGAACCTAATATTGTGCTCCAACTCTAACATTTGTTCTGCAGACTTTTACCAGAAGGAGAAACATGCAAAGAAATCACCATTTCCACATGAAACAAGGCAAAGCAGCTTGTCTCTGTGCACTTTGGGACTATTCCAGCTCTCAAGACAAGTGGACAAGGACAGAAATACTGGAAACAGTGTCCAGCTCTCAAAGAACACAACCTGCCTGACAGAAAGGCTGGGGGAGACATGGGAAAGGGACTCCAAATGAGGGTTAGGTAGCCGGTAAAAAGTCCAGGATGAAAAACATTACAACAATAAAGGGATGTCATAAACTGAAGTTCAAGTTTGATCAGTGCTTACATGCACTGCCCTGCAGATAAAACATAAAACAAAAGTCCCAAGCACTCTGCCACTAAAAGGAATCCGCAGCTTTTCTTGGCACAGGACTAGGGAAATGGGTTTTTTGAAGCTTGGCTAAACGGAGTCTGATGGATCCTACCACACCTCTGCTTCCAGTTTCAGTTAGGGCAACAATTCCACATCACCTGGCCCAGGAGTGTTACCATCATGCAACAGGGGCTAGGGATGTGTGGATGGTTTAGCATTACCCATGGGCTGCCTGAATGAGACAAAGATGAGTTTAAATCCTCTGGGGTACCCACAAGCACAAACCCAGCTCACTGTAACTACAGAGGTGTGCTCTGCCCAGCTGGGGTGGCCTGATATAGACAGCACTGGGTTTTGAGACTAGGTTCTTTCAAAACTTCAATGTACAGACCTAGCATACTCCTTATCCATGCTCTAGTCTTTTATTTTCAACCTGGTGATGATAATCCTCGACACAGTCACTAATCAGCTTTATTAAATGCTCTGAAGGTGCAGGTGAAAAGCTTATACACTCTACTTATTGCTGTCAATAAAAAAATCTCCTCCTCCGTATCACAGATTTACACATAAGTGGAAGAAGAAGAAATTTTCTCTGAAATTAGGATGAATCAGATTCTGTAAAAGCAAATGGTTGCTGCAATACATTTGATCTTCTCAAAACCACAAGGTTTTAGAGACTTTAAGATTCTCAGAGTCCAAATCAGAGCAGCATCCCTTCAGACTCACAGGCAAAGTTCTCAAAGCATAACTTTTTTAAAAATAATGAAATAAATGTTATCAGCAACTTCTATCTTGGATTTAAAAAAAGAGGATCAGAATTAGATTAATTCGCATTTATCTTTAAAGCATTCTTTCATACAATTTATGAATAACGAACTAAGAAACTTAAACTTGAGAAAGAACTGATGGAACAGAGCTAGGACAGAAGTCAAAAAAGTCATAAGCAGTATGGAGAGGATAAATAAAGGATGCTTATTCCCTGCCTTTTCCAAAACAAATACTGGAAGGCACCAGATGACACCAGTCAGTTTCAGGTTCAACACAAATAAAAGGGATTATTTCTTCATGCTCAAGGCAAACAAACTGTGGAAGTCACAGTCCCAGAGCAGAGCAAGTGCCAGGGCTGCAGGTGGATCCAAACTACAATTAGAAAAATGGAACAAAAATCCATCAAAGATTGCATGTCTTGAAGGGGAATCCTCAACTTTGCCTTCTTTTTAGAATCTTCCCTAAGTATTTGTCCTTGTCGTGGGCCATAAGCCAGAAGAGACAATCCCTGGTGTATGAGCCAGCAGCAACTTATTTACACCTCTAACTAACTTCCAGCTTCTATGTCTAAATCCTTAAGAAAAGTGTGGATGCCAACAATTTAGGAAGTAAGGCAGTAAAAGATTGAATGCTTTGTAAACACCTGGTCTTTATATACTCAGGCCACAAAGACTGAAGTGTTATTCTTTATAAGAGGAAAGTATGCAGTCTAAATTTTTATTTACCAAAAATATTTCAGGCATTCCAGAAACATCAAGTAAAACTAAACTGAGAGACAGACTATTACCTAATCATCAGACATGCTGAAAAATATTACTGCTTTAATAATCACCCTCTGTCAACAACACAGAATATTTTCCAACTACACAGTAAGTTCCAGACAGAAAAATTATGTTTTTTATATGGCCAGCAAAACATTTGGATAATTGTAAGGGTCTCAGGATATTTCCTAATTATAGAAAAAAAACCAAAAAAAGTGATGAAATTCAGCTTCAAATTCAGAACACAGGTAAAGTAGCGTATATATCTAATGAGTCTGTGAACTGGTCCTTGAACATTGCAGGAAGTCACATTACTGCCCATAAAGACATTGCTACCAAATTTTATTGCTCCTTATGCTCCAAAAAACCCCATAATATTTTAATAAACTATGAAACTTCAAGATTACATAGAAGTTGCTCCATGGTTGGAGTAGGAGATAACAGACTTTCCTATTATTTGTTGAACTGTAACAAGTTTAAAATCAGGTGATAATCCACAGCATACACTTTTAGAATGCATTAAAAATAGAGTAAATGAAGCAGTGCTGATTTGTTAGGGCTGTAAATCTTGCCATTATATTCAATACCACTGCCTAAGCTAATGAAGAGAAAATTGTTCTGCTTAAGAGAAAAACAATCTGATCTGTATTATATTCCCAACAAAATACTGAAGTTTAGCTGGGTCTTCGTCCTCAAAAGATGAATAACATTCCTGGACTTCTGTTTTGAAATGTGTGATTTGTCCCAGTGCAAGAGCACTTACTTAAATGGGACATACCTCAATCAAAGCCAGAAAGCAATGCAGTGGCCTCTTCTGAAATGAATTCTGTCCAGCAGGCTGATGAGAATTTGCAGCCTGATTTATAGTTGTCACCAGACCTGATAAAGGTCATCACTGCATCTCATTTTTTATATCTGCCTTTCTTTGGGGCTGGTATTCAGTATAAATGATGCCAAAAACTATAATTTTCAGGCATGAAGCCATTTATTCCATTTCTTCAATCTTTCTTGCATTTTTTCCATCTGTTCTTCCCCAAAGAAGTTGTGGATGCCTCATCCCTGGAGGTGTTTGATGTCAGGATGGTTGGAGCTCTGAGCAGTCTGGTCTAGTGAAAGGTGTCCAGAGGGATTGGAACTGGGTGGTCTTTGAGGTTCCTTCAACTCAAACTGCTCTCTGATTCAATGATTAAATAGAAAAGTTCCCTTTTCCAACTCCTCACCCCTCTTTCAACCTCCAGGAAATTGTCTGGGTGGTAGATAACATTTTCTGACTAAGAATGTAGACACAGATATGTAGTCATACTTGAAAAAAAAGGACCAATTGCAAAAAAACAGTGATTACCAGAAATAATGGATCAGCCTTGGGGCTGTACAGTCAGTGCAGAGGAATGGGGAGGCCTGGGTAGAAACTTTTAAAAACCTGCTAAGCAGAACAGGTGAAATCATAAACTCCATCTCTGTCTAGAATTCAGTCAGAAAATGCAGAGGCAGAGAAAACAGACCCAGTGAAAAGGAGCTCATGTCCTTAGAAGTCACTGAGCCCTCACAGGAGCAGCATAGACACACTAGGCACCAAACAAAACACCTGAAACAGAGGACAAGAAGGTTTGGGACAACTTTCCTCTAGAAAGAATACAGTAATTCCACAACTATAAGGTGCACCGGATTATAAGGCGCACCTCTGGGTTGTCGGCAATTTCCGAACTTTGTCCATATATAAGGTGCACCAGGCTATAAGGCGCACTTAATTTTTTCCCCAGCGAGGATCTGTGCGCAAGAAAGTAACGAATTAGTAACAGAATCACACGATCGCGGGGTTTACTGGCAGGTGCTCAATTTGCAAACATTTTTCACGGGCGCAGTCTTTAAACGCAGCCCCAGGAGCCTTCCCTGTGCCACAGGCCTCAGCACTCCCACCCATCCCCAGTGCCGGCTGCCGCGGTTCTCGTGGCGCGTGGCTTGGCTCACAGTTCCGGGTTGGTAAATTTCCGAACTTTGTCCATATATAAGGCACACCGGGTTATAAGGCGCACTTCTGGGTTTCGATCAAAATTTTAGTCAAAAGGGTGAACATTATAGTCGTGAAATTACTGTAAGTTTGAGTGCTGGCAGTGCAAAGGATTTGAATGAACTACCTCCACTGAGAAGAACATAGCATCAGTTCCCAAACATTTAGTGCAGTAAAGCTTCTCTGAAGTCCACATTACCAGAGAGGAGAAACTGGTTTAAAAGGTACTAGCAGGACCATGCTTGTGAGGGAAACTTTCATTATTTGTCAGAGGTCATGAAAAGCAGAAAGCAAAACTGAGTGATAAAATATGAGAAAAAAATACTTAAATCCAGCTCTAGAAATTATTTTAATGAAATTGTAACTTTCTATCATTTTAATAACTGATGAATGAAAAGTAGACAAAAAAAGGGTTTGAAATTCACATGCAGGAAGTCAGTAGCAAGAGATAGTGAAAGAGTGAAGGTAGAGTCAGGACTGTCAGGGCCACTCCAGTCTTTTAGAGCCACAGATTTGGAGGAAAAAGCAACTTCTTAAGTCTTGATCAACAGACATGAAAGATAATTGAATGAGTCTCAGTCTGATGAAAGCCAGCATTGAGGGAAACATCATTTTCAATCCCTAAGATTAAAGAAAATTGGTGCATAAAGGAAATTTAAGTCCTGAAGTTGTTCTAAGCCATTTCAGATAAATGAGCCTCCCGACACTAGCAGGGTTGGCAAACATCTTGCACTGTGTGAGGACAGCAGATAGCAGCAGGTCCTGAGGGATGAGGCCTCATCCCTCCCAAGGGACAGAGCTCCCTTTGCCCCAGGCCACAAACAGGGATGCTGGGATGGAGCTCTGCACTGGCACAGCAAATGAGCAAATGTCACAGGGTGTAGGAACCCAGGACACCCCTTTGGCTTCCCTGGATGGTTCAAGACCCAGGCATGGGGTTCAGAAGACTTGGCATGGAGCCCAAGGCCCCTGTGCCTTTGATTTCAACCCCTGGGGAAAATTACCACCCTTGCATGAAGAGTTACAAGTCACAGAAAATAAGTAGAGTATAAGTTAGATTATTACAAGGTGAAAAAGTAGGTTTTTAAGATTTTTTAGAATAAGGGTCTGGGGTCAAGATGGAGGAATTTGGGCATGTTCTGTCCTTCTTTCTCCTTCTTCTTGGCATCCATCTTCTGGGTGATGCTGGCACTTTTAGATTGGTTTAGAGTAGAACTGGACTGCACAACTCAGGTGATGGGTATTGGAAGATATCTGTAAATAATGTTCACGTAATTTGTAGTATAAAAAGACAATACCACCCTTGGGGCAGGCAGTGTGCCTGGGACTGACGTGCTGAACAAACCTTGGCTGGTCAGGGAAAGAACATTCTAGATAAAATAAACAACTCTGGAAACTACAGGAGATGACTCCACACTCTTTCTTTGGTGCTCGGGCTGGAAAACAGAGACTCTTAAACAACACAGGTGGTTGTCTCGAGCTCCTGAGACACCACTGATAACAGGGCCACCAAGAGACCATTTGCAACCTTTTGTTATACCTCATGGGGGGAAAAGAAAAGTTGTGGAGTTTTCAATGACCCCAAGCAGCCAGATCTCTGGTGTTTCATCTTCCATCTGAAGGATGAGTCTTGCAGGAGCCCTGCAGTTCTGCCCACTGTGGTGCACAGCATCACCTCACTGAGGTGACAGCAACACCTGAACCAGCCAGGGGTTCCTTGGAGTCCTCCCAGGCAGATACTGATCACACACATCTGGATAGCCCCCACCATCTAACAAGACAACAGGCAGGAAGTTTGGAATTGTGGGACAGATGTTTCTTCAGACAATTGGTATTTTCAACAGGATTTAGTACAGTTGTATTCCTTTGGAAAGATACACAAGGATCAGGCAGTGGAGTTAAAATTTAAAAAAAAATCTTCTGCTTATTTAGCATCTCAGCAAATTTTCTGATCAGTGGCTGGAGGCCAGAGTGGGGAAAGAAATGTCTGTGCCCTGTGACTTGGGCATGTCACAGCTCTCATCCCAGCACACACACACCAGGGCCAAGGAGAAGGGTCCATCTGGAGAAAGCAAAACCAGAATGTCCATGGGCGAGCTGCAGCACACAGGAAAAACCCAGTGGCTTTCAGTGATTGTGATTTCAGGACTGGGGGAGGCTGCAATAGAGTGCGAACAGCACCCTGCCTGAGCTGGGGACCCAGACAGGCTGGGGCTCAGCTGAGACTCTCAACATTCCCATCCTCAACCCAGGCACACAGCAGAGCCCCAGGGGAGAGAGCAGCTCATCAGCAGCACCACCAGGCATGGATGCTCAGTACAACCATCCCCACAGCTCAGATGAGTAGCTCCTAGGGAAAGAAAACTGGGGGCGCTCTGAATTCCCTGTAAAATGTGTTTTTTGAGTGCCACAGGTGAGGGAATAGCACAGGGAATAGCACAGGGTGTGGTTAACAGGTTGCTGTGTGAGGGGCCAAGACCCTAAAAAACTCCTAATCCTGTCAGATGCAGCCTGATCTATCTTCAGGGACTGGTTTAGAGACAGAGGGAGCCTGAGGCTTTTGGACATAATGGAAGCAGAGTGGAAAACAACAGAGAAGGGCAAATTCACAGAGGAAATAGAAATTGTCAGAAAAAAAATTCCCCATAACAGCAAACATTAAGAAGGGCCAAAGAAGAGGAATAAAGTGAAGGGAGAAAGACCAATACAGGCAGATTTATGGAAATACTTATTTTACTTTGCTTTCATGAAAGGGGAAATCACAGTATCTGCCTGTCAGGAGTCAGGTAGGGGAATGGTCCCCCAAGAACTACATCCTTTAGGACAGGTGGAATTTACTCCTCAGAAAAGCACTGAGAATAGAAGCTGAACAAATGCCAGGACTGTGCATGCTCACTAAGCGCTGCAAAACTTCACCACACAGATCATAATGCAAAATAAAAGCACAATCAGTCCCCAATGGAAGCCCATTCAGGGGTCCAGAGAGATGCAATCACAAGCTCTGGTGGAAATAAGGCTGTTGTGATGATGCATTTAATACTGTGATCTGTTGTTCTTTCAAGACATGCTGCAGTGCATCTATTTGATATTTACAGCATGTACCCAACAAACAACTGACTCTGAAATTCCCTCCCCACAGCAGAATCAAAGACTGATTTGATAGTGAGCTGCTTCCCAGAGAGGAAATGCAGGGAAGGTTTCCCATCCCCTGTCCCCTGGTGCCTGCAGGAGGCTGGGAGAACTGGATAGGGAACAGCAGCAAAACCCCATTTCCATCCCCACATCTTCATTGTGCCCTCAGTGAGCTGCTCCTTAGGGATGGGACAGTCTCACAGCTGCTCCTGAGGACTTTGGCTTTTGCAATTTTTCACATCCCTGCCACCACCCTTCCTCTGTTTCAACTCACCTACCTCACCAGTCACTCCTCTTTCTTCTGCCTTGCTACTTTGCCTGGCAGAAATAAATAAGATTTTCTTAGACTTTGTGATGCTACTACAAGGAGCAGCAGGGGACAGAGAACAGCTTGCCTTTAACAGCATTGCTACAACCTTTAATTCCAGGAGACACTGGAATCCCATTTTTAGCTTTTTGCCATTATGGGTCATTATCCTTTTACTGTTCCTAGTACGTTTTTCCCCACATGCAAGGCTGAAAGAAAAACTCCTTTAAATAGGTGATTTACTGTAATTTAGTTAAATGCAGTATAACACATTGCATTGGTATATTAAGTGCAACATGATAGAATGTGCTTTATTATGCAAGAAGTGGTTTTGATTGCTCATCATCTCAATACAGTTGCACTTGGTGCACCAATATAGTGCTTTTACAGTAGACCAGTAAAATAAAGCACAATTATAGCCCAGGAAAATTCCCACATCAACGTGCACCTCTAGCAGGCTTGTAAATTAACTTGTTAAAAGCTCGAAGAAGACTGAGTCTTGGGAGAACTTAAAACTGTAAAAATCAGCAATGCCAGTCTGCTTCTCTTTTTCATCTAATCCCAACTCTTTCAAGATTCAAGCCAAAAAAAAAAAAAAAAAAAAAAAAAAAGCCTGAAATACAGGCAGAGCAAACCTTTGAAATTTGGGTCCCAAATTTGGAACCAGGTAAAATTCTGCTCCTGCCTCATTTGTGAGGCTGAACTGCTCAAAGAGGAACTCTGTGGGCACAGATCACGACTCAGTGGCACAGGCATGAAAAGCTGAAATGCATGTGAGAAACTGAGAATTCATTTCAACTTCAAATTACTCCCTTCCCAACTTCCATCTGCTTTTATAACATGTGGAGGGGGTAAAAGAGAGACACTACGATTAGGAAAAAATGAATAAGAAATTCTCTGCTCTAAATCCATTGTTATTGCATCTGGGGCAAACCGTCTTGATTATGAAACTGCTGCAAAACCCTAACAACAGAAGCTAAACCTCACACCTTGTTCTTTGCTGCCCTCAATTTATCTTTCTAATGACTGGGAGGAGGAGGGGAGTTCACCACACTAAGATGACTTTGGTGTGCTCCAGAGCCAAGAAATCTCCCTCAAAAATATTCTGCCGTCTTACTCTCTTCTTCAGCTGTGCTTGTGCCATGTGCTCTTCAAATCCTAGATGTTATAGGAGAAGTGTCCTGGGTTACTGGACAGCTGGAGACAGAAGATTACACTCATCCCTTTGATTCCCTGCTGGAAGCACTTCATGTTCAACACAGGCCAAAAGCAATTTAACCCCAGGCAACTATTTTCCCAGAAAATGGTCCTTGATGCTTTTATCCACACCCTTCATATTTTTCGCAGTCATATCATGCAAGTGAAGAGAAAAAAACAAACAAGTGTAGCCAACAGCTATCAGGAATCAGCTTATCCCAGCTCCAGCCCCAAACACACAATGGCAGAGATTTCACTGGGAATACAAAATTTCCAGGGCTTTTTCCACTGTAGCTGCTAGCTCAGATGAGAGCCCAAGTTACCATTCCTTGATAGCAACCCAAACTTGCCTGTCCCATGCAGGGAACCCTGCTCCAAGCACTCCCTGGTTGTGCCCCAGCCAGGGCAGCATCACTCAGTGACCTTCCTCTTCTCTGCCAAGTGCACCAGCTCTTATCTGCCTCATCTGGTTTGGCTTCACACAGGGGAGTGCATAATCCAAAGTGTTACACCTAAATGTAATCATCCATTTGACACTGAGGTAAAAAAGGAATCCATGAATAAATTTTCATTAAAATGTGACCTCACAACTCATTTATTTAATTTCTCTGTGCATTCCCTTGCCTCCTTCTCTTTGCCCCTAACCAAATCGCACTTGTTAATGGCCACGATGGGCAGAAAGAAAACATAAGTGTTTTTTTTCTTGCTTTTCATTACTACTATCATGGGAAGTTACAGTAATTTCACAATTATAAGCTGCACCTGATTATAAGCTGCACCTCTCGGT
>VRYO01002734.1:7405399-7415600 GCA_009812075.1 Sialia sialis | reverse complement strand
TCAATTTCAGTGCAGAACGAATGAGACTATTGTATATTAACAAGAAGATATGTTTTGTGTGCAGCTTCAGGTAGTTTCAATTATCTTTGCGTGCAATATTTCACAATATTGCGTGCAATATCCCTCACCCTCTCATTTCAGATGCATCTGGTGAGGTACAATTGAGATGAAGTGTAACTGTGTGAGGATCTGTCAGGGTCATGACCATCACCCTGACCTTTGAAAATCAAGGCAGACAACAGATGAAATCCAAGAGCCCAAGACATGTTTTGGTTTTGGAGTGGTCACAAGAGGGCACCCTGCTACAGAGCCTATGGAAACACTTGCAGAGAACCATTAAGAAATAATTAGATCTGATGCTGAGCAGGCACTGGTGTCCTTGGCACTGGGGGAAGGAAATGGCACCTGAGTGAGAACAGTCCTCATGCACCCAGCAAGGGAGCCACTGGTAGAGGAACTCTTTGCAATTATATGTAAAATCCCATTGTTGTTAAATCAACTGATGAGGGAATGAAAAAAGTAATGCCAGCTAAGTAGCTGACAATAGAAGAGGCTGCCCAGAGACACTGTGGATGCCACATCCCTGGAAGTGTTTAAGGCTGGGTTGGTTGGAGCTCTGAGGAGCTTGGTTTAGTAAATATGTCCCTGTCCATGACATGGGGGTTGGAAATGGATGATCTTTCAGTTCCCCTCCAACCCAAACCATTCTGTGATTCCATGATGAGTGAGGAGCCTTTCCTTAGCAGTGCACATTGGTTTGGTTTGCTTGCAGTGACTGGGTCAGCTCCTATACAGAGTCCTCACCAAACCCCAGAAAAGATTCTTGAATTCCTTATTTCACTTCTTTGTGTTCCTTTTCCTCTCTCTACCATGGATCCAACATCATCCACCTGTTACTGCCTGTTCTGTTGGTCTTGAAGCACAAGAACCTGCTGAGAAGACAACAGTGCTGATGCTGGTGCAGAAGCAAAAGGGACGACATTTTTCACCTAGTTTAAGTGTAATGGGCGAAAAATAGTTACATCAAAAGAATGAATGCTCCTTCCTTCCAATTCTCATCAACCTTCTGTCCAATAATACCTTCTCAATGGGTTAAGAACTTTCATCAGATGAGATTAAATCCAAAGAATGCCCTTGATGGAGAGCGCATGACTTCTTCATATTCTTTTCTTTATTTTTTATCCTTACATCATTTCTTTATAACTCAGGGCAATTCTTTTTATCGTTCATTTCCATGCTTCTGTCATGGTCTTAATCTTTCTCTGGACCATTTCTATTCCCATTACAATCTGTCTTTTTTGGATGGAACATCCCCAGCTCACTGCAGTGATCAAGGTGATGATGTCCCTCAAACCAGATAAAAACAGGCTGTTTTCAGCATTTTTCTCTCCCAAGTATAGTTCAATATTGTTTCTCCTAAAAAAGTTGATTGCAACAGAAAATTGATTATGCTCTCAGTTTCCTGCCCTAGAAGAAGGAAAGCAAATATAAACAATGGAATTCTAATAATCTCTCTCCTGTTTTCTTATTCATAGTCTTCTGACTTGATAGTTTAGCTATATTAGCCATTCTGTGCCAATTAGGGAAAAAAAATCAGGAAAGTTATAATTATTAGTGTATATTTTTAAAAATACCTTCCTTTGTGAGGCATTAAAATTAGAAAATAAGTAAAGAACATGCTTTTATATTAAAGGTTAATTTGGTTTAAGGCCATATCTTATGCTTGCTGCTGTGTTTGGTATCAGCTTCAAGGCAAAAGGTAATGGCAAACTCTTACAAATGCTGCCCCTGACACCTGAAAGAAAGAAAACATGAAATGCATGGAACAAATAAATAAATAAATAAATGTGTATATATATATATATATGTATGTGTATACTCTTGGGCATGTTTTAAATAAGTGTTTTAACACACTTTTTACATCACAGTTCACAGCCTGCTCCCCCTGGGACAGAGAACAAGGAAGGGAAAGATACCTCCAAATTATTAATAAGCATCTTGGCTTATGCATGAGCATTCCAAGCAATTTGTCTTGTGGAATGAGTTGGTCCATCAGCTGCAGACAGTGGGAACTGCTGCACATGGCTCAGCATATGTGCACAACCCCTTGGAGGGGCAGCCCAGCCCTGCTGGCTCCACTCCCTGCTGCTGCTGCCAGAGGCTGAGCTTCCAGAGCCAGCTGCAGGAGCAGCCCTGGGCATGGGCTCCTGCCCACCAGGAAATGGGAAAATTGCCTGCTGAGCAGAGAATAAGTGTTTAGTAGGGTGGTAACAAATTAGAGTGTTGGAAACGTTTCCGGATACTGTCCAGAACTGGTGGATTTTAGATGTTTATCCAAGTCCTGAAGGTTCTTCTCAGCCTGCCTGAAGGTTCAATGTTACTCAGATATTCCCACTGTGAATGCATGGCAAGGCCAAGGCTTCCAGCCAGACTCTGCAATGGCCTACTCCGCATAAATGACCACATTTATGGAACATAACTGCAACAAGACCAAAATCTCTCTCAACTGCTGCATTCACCACCATTCGATGTGGAGTCAATTTTTATAGAGTCAAGCAAATGCCAATATAATAATCATTTATCGAATAGATCCAGACTTTTGCCCATTGTGGAGGAAATGCTTCTGAACTGATACTTTTTTCACTTTTCTTGGCTTGAACATTGACATTTCCCCCTGCCTTCTTACTAGACTTTTTTACATTTTTTCCACCCCTGCCATTCTGCCTTCCCTGGAAAGCTAAAATTCCTTGAAGATGATTACCCAGATTTTGTCAATTATTATGAAACCTAAGCATTGGAAGACAGGTATAAGCCTTTAAAATAACCTGATTTTTTATAAGCATTTTTTCAAGTGCAATTAAATGGATTCATCTTCATTTACCTCCAGATAAGTTTAACATTTGAAGGGCCATTTAGAAATAAATATGATAATATCTCTGAGTATTAAAAATGTTTTTATTTTTGTGTATTTTTTTGAGCTGGGAATTTAAGTCAAGTAGCAAAATGGAATCTTTGCATCATACCCACCAGACCCAGTGCAGATTTCACTTGCAGCTATGAAGCCCTGCTGGGGACCTGGATCACACAATTTTATGACATCATGCTTACTTCGTATGGCATGAATTGGTACAGGGACCTGAAGCTTTTAACTCTAACACACAGCAAAATAATCTGGATTTTCTTTAAGGTCAAACCAATTATACTGCATGCATACATTTGTCTTCAAGTGGCATGAAACTCAAATAATTTGAACATTTTTGAGAAGTTAACCCAGACACTTCTGTGCACTCCTTGTTTTTAGTTCCCATGCCATCCTCTCTAAAATTATATACTAGAGGTGGAAAACATTTGTCCAAAGTCCTGATCTAAGGCTGACCAAGCAAAGCAGACAGGAACAAGCTCCCAAGAACACTTCCTCTTGCAACAGGTCTTAGGTCAGTGAAACTCATTGATGAAAGAAATGCTGGGTTCAAGAGGCTCTGGAGGGAGATTGGAAAGTGCCTTAGAAGAGAAAACTAGTTTTTGCACCTAAACAAAAAATATACAAGAGGATCTGAGAATTCTCTGAGCTAAAAAGTGAAAGAGGTTCACTGCCCTCTTGCTCATCCTTGTGCACACACATCTCACCTCTCATGGAAACAGGATTTTGGGCTGGCCAAACCTTTGGTCTCCTGTGCTCTTAATTGCATTTCCACTGATGTGAGGTTTTAAAGCATAATTACATTCCCTTGATCAATGATAATTATCTTATTCTAAATTTCTTTTAATGACTTATATAAGTCTGGTTCTATTTCCTGTTTAAAAAAAAAGTGTTTTTCAGACATTAAACAGCTTAATCCAGTCAGGAGATCCAAGCTCACCGGGGACCTTTTTTCTTAGATAAGTAAATCTTTGCCCGCTAAATTTTCAGTTACAAAGACTTGATGTAAAGTTTAATCACCAGAAATACAGTATTTCCTGCCTTCAAATTATTTAATTATGGTATCTCAGCATATATTTATTTAATGTTCATTGAAAGGAACAAGTAGAATACGTACTGCTCCAATTAATACTTGGTAAGCATTCTGTGTTCAACAAGTGTCCAAGAGCAGAGGAGCAAGCTCTGGGAAAGCTACTGAGTCAGGAAAATGTTCTTTGCACATTGTAAAAATATCCAAGAAGGGATAAAAGCTGGGCAAGGCAGCATGAAAAACAGAAAATTACCTTGGTTAAAATACACATTTTAAAAAGTTTAAAAGTAAGCAAATTACATCCTAGAGAACAAAGATTCCCAGGGATGGACTGTGTCAAAAGAAAACATTTCTGGAAATCACTACTGAAGGTATCAGCAGTGTGCACTAATTAGGATCAATGGCTTAACAAGAGGCCTGAACACCACAAAGAGTTCTCCTTTCTCCATCACCCCTTACAGTCCCTTGAATGTGCTTTTTGCTCAATGCATCCTGCAATTATGCACCTCGTTTCTTCCATCTGTGCTTTCCTGGGTGCTTATCGCTGAAGTGCCTCTTTCCTAACACTCTTCCATCCTTAAATCAGCCTGTTTGGAAAACCTTCAGCAAGTTCAGGCAAATGCTCTTTCTTGACCTTCTTTTCCTGCAGTTCAAAACTGAGTCTC
This sequence comes from Sialia sialis, assembly GCA_009812075.1. Classification (NCBI taxonomy): domain Eukaryota; kingdom Metazoa; phylum Chordata; class Aves; order Passeriformes; family Turdidae; genus Sialia; species Sialia sialis. The sequence continues at coordinate 7,410,985 of VRYO01002734.1, read as the reverse complement.
CTCTGTATCTGCCCACATCTTCTAAGCAGTGCTGGGTCTAAACAAAATAAAATTTCTTATTCTCTCCAAAAGCAATCCTCCTCATGGTGAGACCCTGCCAAGCTCCTGGGGGAGACCATCACCCTGTGCAGTGCCCAGCTTGCTCCATCACCAGAAGCAGAGCACAGCTCTTGTTTCTCTGCCTCCTCTTGCCTGTGCTACCTTCCTCTGAAGAGTCAAAGGAAAAAAACCCAGCAACTTAATTTTAGTACAAATTCAACCAGCAGGAATGCAATTATGGCCATCCTTTCTAAGGCTTAGCACTGACAATTTTTGTCACTGCAGTGTCCTCGTCCTGATTCACAGGTGTCAGCTGGGGAAGAGCATCTCTTGGTGTCACACTCTACTAGCAGCTATTCACATGGATTTTTAACTAACCTACTGAGAGAACATGTAATCCCTCTCCCAGTTAAACTCTTGAAAAACCAGTGCCTTTCCTTTGGCTCTGAGAACAGCAGGATTTTAATTTCAAGCCACTTTGAACAGGATGAAAAAATCCTGATCCTTTTTCTGGCTGGATTTAAACTGTTCAGCACACAGGCAGGACTGTGCGTGTGGTTCTGTGTCTGTGGTTCAGAAATCGCTCTGCTGTGAGCCACGTTCTTCCGTCCCCCACAGATGCTGCTGCTCCCTGTGGCAGCGTTTCCTTCCCACTTCCATCCCTGCTGATCTCCTTCTATTTATTTATTTGTCTTTTAATCAAAAGGCTGCCCACTGTGAATCCAGTGTCACTGCAGTACATCTGCCTGGCTGGCAGGTAAAAGGACCCAGCAGTGAATTTATCAGCTTTGCAATCACCACCAGGAACACTGAGCAATGCACCTTCGAGCAACACACAGCTGATGGGGAGGAGTGAAGGGAGGCAGCTTCTACAGAATTCCCAGGGATTTCTACTCAAATCTACAAATTTAACACACAAAGAAGCCCAAATTGTTCCAGGTTTCATGCACCTTTTACAACTTCAAATTATTCCCTGAAGCTGCAAACACAGTCACAACAGGAGGCATTGCCTTGCTTATGATACTTTGAGGGAAAAGCACGAATTTTAGTGGAGTAGGGCTTGAAATGGAAATGGGGATTCTGTTTTTGTTAATGGCTATAGAAAGTCTAGGGAAGCCTGCTGGTCCAACACATGGGAGTGGGATGTTGCCTGTTGGGGGAAGTCTATTTTTCCACTTTTGCTTTAAAAAATGTTGCTGGAAACAGAATTAGGCAAGCGTTACCAGAACCTAGATAAGAAGAAATGAAGTCCAAAGAATTCTCCTGCCTCTTCCAATCATCTTTGATTCACTAATTGTTGTCTTTGATACTGCCATAGCAATTGAATGTATTTTCCAGCACTTCACCATAGGCCACTAAGCCACTTCTCAGCAGTACTGACTTCCAGACTCATTTTCACTCTTCACACAACTCCAGCTCCTGCTCCACCTGGAACACCCCCAAGGTCCTCCCTCCTTCTCCCCTATGTGACTGTGCAGCATCACACTGTCCCCACCCTCCTCATCGCTCATTCCTTGCATCTCACTGCTCCCAGGTGACCTTCATGCCACCAGCCCTGTCCCTGGGCCAGAGTGTTCACTCAGCCTGGCAAGATGCAGAGATGTAACAAATAGAAAGCTATGGCACTGAGTGCCTGAGGCCACTTTTTAATGCATGTGGGTTTTAGATGTTCTCTAACTACAGCCATATGTTGATACCTTGGGAGGACATTTGACTCAGAGCTCAACAGCAATCATGACAAGCAGGGGAATGATTAGAATTCAGCAGGCTTTGGAGAAATTAGGTTACCTGTGGAGGCTTCTAAATATAGGCTTAGGCTCTTATGGAAATATTTTCCTCCTCAAGACATCAAACTACTCAAAAACACCACACACAAAACCCCTTTTTGACCATTACTGTGTTACTTCTGCTTTTCCAGGGTGTGATATTTTTTCCCAAGCATTACTTTATGCAACACATTTCTCCTTCTAAACTCAGAAGCTGATGTAAACCAAAGGATTATTTTCTGAGTGCAAAAGCAGCACATGTGTCCCAGCAGCCCTCCAGCACTGCAGAAGAGTGCACTGTGCACTGCCCAACCCTTGGCACCACGCTCCTCCCCAGCTTGCTCCTGCAGACTGTATTAATTTTTGAAAGAGCCAAATTGATTTCCCATTTCATTCTCTCTAGCAGTAATGAACAAAACAGCTACATGGCAGGAATGCTCTCCTCCATGGCCTATTATAGTCTCTTAAAAAGCCATTAATTCCCAAGTTTCTTGCCTTTAGTGAACAGGTTACTCTCACTGCTGAATTCGGGCAGCTGCCCAGAAATTGAAAGGCAGGAGTAGGACAAATTCTCTCCCGTGCTCTCAGATCACACATCCCCAGAAATCTCTGAAGAAGATGATTCAGGATGAGATCTAAAATCAAAATTTTGGTTCAAATGGTTTAACATATTCCTTACTTCTTCCTCAGTGTGGCAGTGGTGATGGAGCAAGATCTCTTACCTACTCTGCTTTGGCAACACAGGATGTCACTTCATGAAGACATTTAGAATAGGAATAGTGATCAACCAGCTCTAAAGTGCATGGACACTTCCACTGGCACCAACGCTACCCAAAAGTTCATTTCATAAACCTCCATACCTTTATGAATCCCAACAGAGGGTTTGTGAAGGCCATCCTCAGCAAAACCATGCTATGTTAGACCAGAAGAGCCCTCTTAGTCCTTCCCCTGTATTTTCTGCTAGCCCATACAGCATTTTCCTTCAGTGAGAGTGTCTTTACCTCAGCATAAGGTCATCCTTATAGACTGAAGGGTTCTTTGTAACAGGGCCTGGAAGTTCATTAAATCTTAGATACCACAAACCAATGTGCTGTGCACCAGGTATCTTGCTCTGCGTTTCAGAAAGTGTTAAAAAAACATTTCGAAAGCCAAAATGCCCATGAAAATACTGCAGGAAGAAGCTGCTAATATCTCTAATTAACAAGGTGAGCAAATATTCTGATTGAGTAACCTAGTTTTCTTTATACCTTCTCCAGATTTACACTAACAAAACCAGCTGTGAGCATTTCCTACCCTACATTCATTTAGCATAAGACAGGAACTGGGATGGCACTGGGGCTCAAGGATTCCTGCACGGGGAACTCTTTCCTCACACAAATCCAAACTGGAAGGCAATTTTGTCCCTTGAATGGCAAACAGAAAGATGGGATGGCTGCTGAGAGCCCAACCTTGCCAAGAGAAAGGCTCCTGCTGCTTTTCAGTTTGGATGGTCACTTGCAAGCTGCTAATTGCTCTCTGCAGCTACCTGACAAAAGGCAGTAGCATGGGGGAGTTGGGCTCTTCTGCTGAGAACAAGTGATAGGACAAGAGGAAATAACTGTGAATCGTGCCAGATTAAGGAAAAAATTCACCACTGGTCAAAGACTGGAACTGGCTGCTCAGGGAAGTGCTGGAATCCTTGGAACACCAAACACCATCCTTGGAAGTGCTCAACACCCGTGTCAATGTGGAGCTTGAGGACATGGTTAGTGGTGGACTTGGCAGCGCTGGGTTAATGGTTGGACTCAGAGGTCTTTTCCAAACTTAATGATTCTATTTTGACCCAAGGAGAAGCAGCCCAGAGGAACCTGCACTCCAGTCAACCATGCTGTAGCTTCTGGGAGGGCAATTTTAGTCTAAAGAGTTGTCAAAGCAGCACCTTAGCACAAGCCTTTTCCATAACGAAAAATATTAGCGCTTACAAAGTTCTTAATATCTATGCAAAGCAACCTATAAATAATTCATTTACTCCACACGCATCTGGATCATTTGAAATGCATCAGTGCTTTTATCAATACAGTGCAATGGATTTACACTGCAGAGAAGAGGCTTGAGGGCATTTGGGCTGTCTAAGTATTGTTGATCTGAGCATTATTACTAAAGGTAAACTGAAATAAATTACATCACACACTACACTATGCTTTTTTCAGCACGGTAAATAAAACCTATTAGTTCTAGGTCATTAAATTCAATATTAGACTTTAAAAGAGCCCAGAAATTCTATGATATTATTAGAGAAACATGCAACAAAACATATGTGCTTCAATATTAAAGATAAAAGAATTACTTCATTATATCTAGATATTAGTTTTTAGTGCATTTTTCAAAGGGACTTTTGAAGTAAAAGCCCAGCTGCCTTTTTCAGAGGTGAGCCGGGCACATCATGATCCTGGCTCTCACTGAGTGGCACATTTCCAAATAACTGAGACATTTCTGAAAATGTCATTTGAAGCCTCTTGCTAATTTACTCATTATTCCTCCTCTCATAAGAATAAATATTATTTTCCCAATATTGCAGATGAAGTGAGTGGGCAGGGACCTTAGAGAGAAGGGCTTGATTTGCACATTTTTAAAGTTCCTGTAACCCTAAACATGTCCTTTGCTGTCTGTACCTCAGGACAGCTCTTCACTGCCTGAATATATTGTGCTCTTTATTTCAACTTTTCCTTCCCATTTGGCTATAACCCCTCTGCAAGTACTGCCTCCCAGGTCTGGCCAGTGTCTAGCACAAGGAAAATGCTCACCTAATTAAAACCTGACAAGATCCACTGCTAAATACACTGTCTTGCAAGATCCTTACAGCAAGGCTGGAAAAACTTCCCTTGAAATAACCTCTGTCAGGATATTAGAGGGTGCTCTGATGTTTTTCTGACTGAAACAGCATCCAAGTACTTTCAAAGTGGGCAAAATCTATTTGCCATGTAAGTAAAAAGACAGAAGATAAGTGTAAGTCTCCACAGGTGGCATGTACAGTTCAGTCTCCACTGCTTTCTTTTCCGTGGTGCTCCTGCCCCATGAGGAAGGAGTGCTCTCAGGATGCTGGGGGTCAGACTCACAGCTGGCAGGAATCATTGCAGCTCAAAAGGGCCACAAAACCAGAATGCATTGCTCAACTGGCTTCTCAGGTCAGGTCTAAATAGCCACTGTGAACTATTGTTTAACAAAGAAATCAGATGACTCAGCTGCTATTCAGCCCAAAACAACAAATTTCTTTATCCCATTTTTTGTTGAATATTACAAGAACACTGCACCATCACAAGCTTTTCAAAAACCTGGGCTAAACTGTGTGAGAGAGAAATTACAGGAAAAGCCCAGTAATTGTGAAGCCTAATTACAAGGTAATGTGGTGCTCATGAGCAGAACTGCTAACAATTAGGGACTAGACTAACGATCAGGCCACCTGTCAGCTGGGAGAGGGTGACAAAGGGCTGGCACAGGACACTCCTGACAGGCTGTGAAGGGGGAAATGAAAACAAGGAAATGTTCAAATACTACATTTAAGATACACAGTATGAAAAGAGCCACTGATTGGAGCTCATATGCTTGTTAAGTGTATGGACAGTATAACTGTAGCTGTACAAGAAAGGGAAGTTCAGCTCAGAGTGCAAAACACAGAGGAGAGGACCACAGGAGGTGTGGGATGAATGGTGCTGGAGCAGAGACAGCTCAGATTAATTCCACTTGGAGTGCTGGATAGGGAGATGCCAGTTACAGTAATTTCACGCCTATAAGGTGCACCCTT
>VRYO01002734.1:7334107-7397632 GCA_009812075.1 Sialia sialis | reverse complement strand
GCTACCGGGGGGTGCGGCATATAATCAGGTGCGGCTTATAATCGTGCAATTACTGTAAATAATAAATCCATCAATGAATTTCAGTAATAAAAAAGAAAGGAAAGGGGGGGAAATATATTTACTGACCTCTCCTGTAACAGACAGGTAGGTCAGAGAGCTTTTTAAGAACATCTGCTGCCTTCCTCTGGCCCTGATGGAGACATTTATGGAGGAGGAAATGCATCTGTGGGATCTCAGATCTCAGGCAACACAGTCTGTCCTGAGCAGCAAATCCTAAGGGTGCCTCAGTGTGTCTAAATCAGCTGGAGGACAGATTGTGCTGTCCACACCCAACATCCAAACAGCACAGGTATGTGCTGAGAGAACCAAGTAGAAACTGTGTCCATGCTGGTTCTGATTCAATGTTAGAGGCATCACAGGAACTCAGTGTTTGGGTTCCTCTGCCTGCTCTTCATCGCTGCAGTCAGAACACCCAAACCAGCCTGGGCTGAACTGACACCATGCAGCCCTCCAGAACACAAAACCAACAGAGGTCCTCCACAAATCCAAAAAACTCAAACAAAAAGAAGCTAGGAGCTGACCTCACTGTTTTGCTTCTCTTTCAAGCCTTTTCTGAGCTCCAGCCATGCTCAGAGGCTGCTGGATAGGTCAGAAGGCTACAGCCTCCTTTGGGTTCCCACCTTTCTTTCCATCACTGCTGGTGCTCAGCCACAGGCTGGTGTCAGATGCTTTCCTCACACACCTCCTGGCCTCTTGTGCATTGCTCCATTCCCACCTCAGCCTACCTGCTTGATCCCTGGGCAGACCTAACCCCTCTTTTCCCCTAGATGACCTCTCTGTACCCAAAAGGCAGGGGCCAGACAAGGCAAACAGGCAGCCTTTCTCCCTTCTGTAATATCCCACCTGTTTGCAATGGTGTAAAATACACGTTTATATATAACAAATTGCTCTCCTGCACAGCGGGTCAAAGGATAGTGCCTTGCTCTGAGTATCACAAGAGCTACAAAGCTTTCTAGGCAATGCCTTTGGCTGTCAAACAGCAAGCTGTGAATTAATGCAGTGCAATGGCTAGCTCAGTGCCACTTCTGAGAAATGTTTTTTATGGATTTTGCAAAAAATTTAATATGGATTAGGGTGTACTTTCTTTTTTTTTCAGCTAAAAGGTCGGATTTGAAAGGAGCAAATGTGATGTATATCTCCAGAAAGCTTTAAATATCAGGAACAGATGTATGAGAAATCAGCCTGTTCCTAAGCACAATGTCTAATGGAATTTGGAAAGGCCTTATTTGACTCAAAATTTCTGCAGGACTGGGTCCAGATCTTTTCAGCTTTGTTCTCTGTGTGTGCATAGGCAGACTTCTAGAAAGATTTGCATGTCTTTATATAAATACACAAACAATGGATGGGACTGGCACAGGTGCCACATGCTGTGACAAGTGAGGAGCTGCCCATCAGGAAAGCCTCAGGACAACATTGTTATCATTTGTATAAAGAGTTTAACATTTTTCAGAGGTGGTTGAAATGGCGGGACTGACATACCCTGAAACTGGAGAAGCTCAGCACAGGGAGTGGTGTGTGTGTGTGGTGTTCACAGTGTTATTTAATGTAAACTTCCACCAATTACTGCTTCTTTTGAGAATGTTGCTCTAGAACATCAAAGGTTATACAAATCACAGAAATGTTGAGATGTTTTCAGGATTTTTCAAAATAAGACATACGCATTAGCTAGTAATAGAGCACTGCCCCTGCAGTTACAGTGCCTGCTGAATGCAAGGTCCACTGCTCCCAGTTTTTGTGCTAATCTTGGAGCAGGGTGAGTGACCTGCCCTGTGAAACCCAAACAGAGGAGATTTCAGACATTCTGAATCCAGAGGTAAAACCTTTAAAGATTTGAGCTGATTTGAAAGACAATCTGGAAGAGACGTACAAATCCTTCTTTTACCAGTTATTAAATACCTTAATTGTTATCTGCCCTGCTAAGCAAATCTTCCCCACTTCCCACTTTACCTGTTGTTCTTGACTTTTCAGGCCACTACCTGAGAGATTACCTAAGCTCTCCCAATATTAGACCAAGTTATGGGTGCAGGTAACCACTTTTCTTTGTCTGAGCATGGACTACATGCCTGCATGCTGCACTCTACCCCACATAAGTGCATGAAAGCACCAGGGCAAAGAGACACTCAGCCATTAAAGCTTGGTTGGGAATGCAAAGATGTGCCCAAACCAGCCTCTTCTGGTTTGGAAGGGACCTTGAAATCATCTCATTCCACCCCCTGCCATGGCAGGGACACTTTCCACTATCCCAGGCTGCTCCAAGCCCTACCCAAAACAGCCTTGGACATTTCCAGGGATGTGGTAGCCACAACTTGTGCCAGGGCCTCCCCACCCTCACAGGGATGGATTTCCACCTGATATCTCATCTAAACTTCCCCTCTGCCAGTTTAAAGGCACTGCCCCTTGTCCTGCCTCTTCATGCTCCTGTCCAAAGCCCCTCTCCAGCTCCCTTGTATTCTTTACTGATGAAGCCTCATGGCCTCTCCTTTGGTCTTGTCTCCTTTCCACAACCTCATGAGAGCCGAGTCTGGCTCATCAAACCTGATTTCATGTCATGACTGGGTAACCCACGCTGTTGATCAAGGGCAGCAGTGGATTTAGTGCTTTTGGATTTTGATGGAAGTGACAACCATGGTCTCATCTAGGCAGTGCTTTAGCTTCAAGAGAACTTGTTGAGGCTCATGGGTGTGGATTTAGTAATCTAGGCTTTCATGTACATCTCTGAAAAATCACAGGCTAATAAGTTGTGCCTGATGTAAGGGTAGTTCACACACCACACCCCAAAACATCTCAGAGATGAACAGCACTGTCAATAGATGTTGAATCTGAACACCAGCAAAATTAATTTAATAAATGATATTTAATTAAATTTAACCTGAATTAATTTAATTACATAATTATACTGGAATGACAACATTGTACTTAAATTTGCATTGAAAACTTCAGGTTAACATGAAATAAACGGAATATATCATGACAATAAATAACTAAAAAATAATGTACTGATTGTTTCACTCATTTTCAAATTAACTCAATGCACTCCTGTATTTCTTGGTTTGTCACTGCCTTCAGTTCTTCACACAGCAGGACTGTGGGATAAGAATTTATAAGGGAAGGTGGCCTAGACTTGTTGGACAGAAGGTGGAAATTTTTGCCCCACAACTTCTGTCTCGTTTTTCTACTTCACTACCCTGTGTTCTTCCACTTCCTGAGGTTTCATTTCTCTCTTGCCTCCATTCTGCTCCTCAGCTCTGTGCTCTCCTGGTGCTCCCTAGATTCTACCACTGACATGTACTCATCCAAAAAGGAGTCCCTGTTCTTCTCCTCTACATCCCTGAGCAGGGGACCTTTGCCTCCCCCTGTGCTTTGTAGCTCCTCACCCCTTCTGGCACTGAATTCTTTTTTCTGGGTCTTGTCTCTCATTTTGTTTGTCTTTTCATATTCAGCTCACGATCTTGTCAGTGCTGCAAAAGCTCTTTATTTCTACTCCCTAAGTAGACATGGAAATTTACAGGGCTGTATAAATACATAATAATCAATAATCATAATGATACCACATTAGAATTCAAGCCTACAACCTCAGCAGCTACTGTAAGAGAAGTAATTTGCCGAGGTTACGTGCACAGAACTTTGCTGAAACTTGGTAAAGGGATCAACTTAAATAATTCCTTTTTGGGAAGTTACTAATTGCTGTGGATAAGTACTGTCTGGTATATCATTATCTGAAATTGCTTTGTAAACACTGTGGTCTGAACTAAAATTAACCCAGCTGAATGGGATGGGATTTAGGTGCCAAGGCATAGGCATCTAATGCCATTTCCAAGGGTCCAGGATAGGACACTCAACTGGCAACTACTGCTCCTTGTGGACATGAATTTCAGGAGCTCCTGTGCCTTCACTTACTGCCCCATGTGGTTTTCTCTCCTGGCATATCTAAAATGACATTCTCCATCCATGTTTAGAAAATCAAGTTCCAGGTTTGTGCCCTCGGGTCAGCAGCCCTGATCTGAAATGTAAAACTCTAAAACAATCTACCTAAGAATGGCCTTGAGCTCAGCATCACACTGAAATAAAGTGAGGAGGCAGGATTCCTTTGATGTCGACTTTGCAGTTGCTTTGCAATCCCTTCACTGTTGGAAGTGTAAAATTACAGAAGGAAAACAGACTGGGAGTGAGTTAAAGGTTATAAATACCTGGAGTCAGGAGTATGACAGAGGTGACAATCAGCGAGCAGATAACGAGAATAACAAGTAAGGCAATTGCGATTCCTTTCCAGTTTCTTTGAGGAGGATTACTCCCCACCAGCTCCTAGAAACATCAAAAGAAGGTGAACATTTAGAAAAGGGCACTAAGACAAGGAAACAAGCACAGAATCCAGACAGCAATGTACATCTGCAGAACTTCACCCTGTGCCCACGGTGGGTGACATCCTTGAGCCAAACACAGTTCACACTGCTGTCATTCATGGTGCCATTAATTGAATTCATCCCAAATAATTGCACAATTGAATAAATGCAATGCTCCCACCGATGGCTCAGCAGTGGAACCCACACTGCCCATTACCTCCTGGCAAATGAGCACCAGCCCCCATCCCAGCACTCATCCAAACTCACTCATCAAGGCTGGTTTCCTACCAGCCCTCATTAACTCTGGGAATGAGGAGCTTTACAGTAACCTTCAAGAGACTCTCGTAATAAGATGTCAGAGAAGCATACAGGAAGATAAATAATTCACAGGGGCACGCACAGAGATAAAAATCAATAAGGATATCCCCCAGGTGAAGTTTCCTGCCTTTCCGGAAAACATGACATCTCCTCAGGGCATGCTGCGTGCACTCCTAGCTTGGTAGGTCTCAGGAATTGAAGACAGGTTTCTTGTCTAGCATTTACATTAAATTTAATCACATCCTTAAAACTTCAGAACGAAAGCTCCATCACCAGGCACTGATTAGCTCTGACTGCCCTGTGGTTGCACCATATGTTCTGCCTACCATGTATACAGCACCCCTGCTCTCAGGACTGAGGTTTTTATGAAGTGCTGCGTTCGCATTCGCGAGAGCTTAAAAATTTATTGCACTTTCATGTGTTTTGCTGGGCTCCTCTTAGCATTTTGCACTGCATGTGGTTTCATGCACGCATTGAAATCTTGCACCCACAGGAACTGTATGAAATATTAGTGCACTCTGCTTTTCTGGGAGGCTGAATTCACTCAAGGGATCTGGTCTCACAGCCAGAACAGCTCTGGATGCTCCTTTTCCTTGTAAAACTCATCTTTTTAGGTTTTTTGCCTCATTTCCTTTGTTATGTGGGATGGTGTGTCTAAAACAGAGCTGCTGCTACTTCTTTAAAAGACTGTTTTTTTCTATTTTAAATTTTTTATGAAAACAGAAAGCTTTCTAGTAGACTAAGTTCTTATGTAATTCAGAGTTTGTTTTACTTCTGTTTCTTACACACAGCAACAAGATTGGAAGAGGCAAGTCAGGCAAACCTCACAGTTTTGTTTTCAGAAGATGCTGGGAAAAATTTTTCAACCTTTCCCTAGAATTCATTTTACAGAAAAAGATAATGCCTAGACTCACATTTATATGTTTGGGGATTTAGCCACTACAAAATCTATAGATCTGCAATGGAAAGCCAAGTTTGAGGCATTAAACACCTGATGAACTCCATCATTTATTCTGATTTTGGAAAAGAGGCTTCTTTACCTTCTGGCAAAGAGTGGTAGAGGTAAGCACACCCTCCCCTCCTTGTCCCCCCCTTGTTTGTACTTGGATTTCTATTTGAAATAAAAAATCATTAGAAAGAAAGAATTTATAGTTTGCTATCGTTACTGGAGAAAAATTTGAAAAGTAGGTCAGGAGCTTTGAGAAATGAAATTTTGGCAACAAGCAAGCAGAATAAATACTTCCATTTCCAGAGAGTCTTTACCCTAAATATGAATACAGCTATTAATCAATTTAGTCTTCTAACATTATTTTTAGGAAACTGTTGCGGTCTCCAGTTTTCAGGTGATGCAGAAAGGCATGAAAGACTGTCTGCGGCTTTCCAAGGGGAGGAAATTTATAAATAAGCCAGGGAAATAATGCAGGACTTCTTAATAAGTGGCAGAAATAATCTTTCTTTCACAGCAGGGTACAGGGAAGCCTAAAAAGAAATGAGAGAGCTGAAACCCAGCCAAGCCCTCAGAGCGTCTTGGGTCAGAGGTAAAACACTGACAGGTGACAGAACTGATGGCAACAGTCACTGTCCTGAAAATAATCTAACAACACTCTCACCAAAAATGGTCAGAAGTTTTAAAATTGAAGAAAAAATTAGCTCATGGACTTGACTAACATCTACAAACCTAGATGTAGTTCAAGAGCTTAATAACACCTCACATTAAGTGTGATTTCCCCATCCATGAGTCCCAGTGTAATAGAAATACACACAGATACTTGAGCATTCAGAACAGCTGTACTTGCACTGAATCCATTATCAAGTCAATCCCATTAATTCTCCAGGCATTCAATCGATATTTGAGCAAAATCTCAACGAAAAAACACTGTGAATTTCTAGTATATCAAGAGGAGGAAAACTATTCATAAGGAAAATATTGGGGTTTAATATACCACAAGGAAGTAGAAAGGAACATTTTCACTTTCTTTTCAAAATTCCATCAGGAAATTTCCCCTGGTAAAAAAAGCAAGGAGAGATAAATGACTTTTCAAAGAAAGACAAACAGCTTTATTCAGCACAGGTTTGGAAAGCTGCTCCTTTGTTCTCAGTCATTTGAAGTCTCTTTTGATAGAATCACTTACAGCAAAACTGGAGACACATCACACCACATTCATGATAGCACTGCCACCTCAGATTACTCCTGTCTGTGTTTCTGTTCATTCCAGAGGGATGCTGCTGTGTCACTGTGCCCATCTTTTACGTCCAGGGGATTTCAGCCCCACCAGCCTGCGACACCCCCTGCCCCTGGCAGCAACCCCCCACCCTTCTCTGGGCTTTTCTGCCTGTTCACTCTGCTCAGGGGAGCCTTGGCACTGGAGCCAGGAAGGTGTTTAATTCAGCCCTAGGCAGGTGCTGATTCCAGCACACAAATGATGTTCTTGAAGTGGCAGCTCAAAGGGTGCACCCAGCACAGAGCTCAGAGCTGGAATTGGCCTGTTCCTGAAAAACTCAGCTTGCAGAGATAAACATGGAGATCTAAACCAGCCAGCAAGCAGATGCCCTTTGTGTCAATCCTAAAGATACCAAATTGGGGTTTCATGCTGAAATCTGAGCACATGGCACAAAGGGAAATAAATCAAGCACACGGTTTCTGCTCTGATGAAAAGAACATGAAAGAGAACATTGAAGTCACTCATCAGTAGGAGCCACCTCCTCTCTGCCTCACGTGAAGCATTGACACAGCATCCTCATGACCTCTGCAAGCAAGCTAAAGCCCTTCAGCCTGCTTTTCTCCTTTTCCTTTGCTGCTTGTTTTTCACCTCCTTCTTCCTATTACATGAAAACTAAATTGGTTTTGGATTTGGAAAGTAAACCAGATGTTTCCACGGGTTTTTACATAAGCACACTTCATTGATGCTGCATATTAAAAACTGCAAATGTTATAGATTACATCTTTGTTTGTGATTGAAAAACGTCACTAGCCACCTGTGAAGTTGGTTTTGGAGCCATTAATCTAGACATCTTCAGTATTTTAAGACTCTAAATACAAATCTATGGTGACATATTTTTCTTCTTGTGAAAGAATCACTGTGTTGACATGTTATGGATGAAGGCTGGATGTGCTCCAGCCCAAGATCTGTGAACAAAATTATTTCTGGCATGTTTATTTAAAACCTGCCAAAAGCCTGCCAGCACAGTGGTCATAATACAATGATATAATAGCTTTTTAAAACAACTCATCAAGCACAACTTCTTTTTTCAGTTTTTAATAATCATGACTATATGGCAGGACAGTATAGACATCACCTGTCAAGTATGGGTATTATTTAATAAAACTTATACATCCTGCACCAAAAGCTTTGAAGTATCACCAGTGAGATAGTCATGGTTGGCCTCTCAGTCTTTTTCAACACAGAGATGCCACTTTCGTGCCATAACAATAAATCCCAGGTGTGTTATATGAAATATATACATTCCAGATACAGGTGCTGTATTTAGAGGTTCCTTGCAGAAGCAGGTGAAAATAGGCTATGGACTCAGTTACACCAGTGTAAATCCGAAGCAAAAAGATAAAAGAAAATCCAATAAATTAATAGTATTAAATAAAAGCAGGAGCTAGATGTTTTGTTGGCCTCAGAGGTGCCAGAATGAGGATTTACAGCACTAATTTGTAGTTTCCATACTTGCTACTCTTGCAAGCTCTGTTACTTGCCTCTTTTTGATTTATTTCTAATTTTTGACCTTAAATATTACACTTATAAACACAGCAAAGAAAAAAATTCTTCTAACAAGCCTGTTAACTCTGTTAATTGAAAAATGTGTATTATACCTTTCACTCATGCCACCTTGACTCTAAATTAAGATTTCTGCCTGATGAAATGTGGGTGAATGTGGTGTCTCTTACAACTCAGCTTACCAAGTCCAGAACATGGTACAGAATAAAAAGGTGTGGGAACACTCTTATCCAAGACAAAAACTCCTGTGAAGTTCAGTGGAAAAATAATCTTGCTGCTAATTAGTTCTTTATAATACAAAAGTGCAGCAAATTATACCTGCTGAATAGCACAACAAATGAGCTGAGGAGTGGGTAACTCATACAGTTATTAGATTATTAACCTTATGTTGCAAAAAAAGAAACACTAATTGTGATGGTAATGGCAGTAAACTAGATGAATTACAGTGGTTACAGCAGGAGGTTCACTGAGACTCCTGGTTATTCTGCTGATTGATACTGCATTAGTGCCTCATCACAATCCTCCTGCCTGGATCCTCCACTGCTCCCTTGCCTTAAACCTGGGATGGAGGTTCTTTGTGGGCAGGAATCATTTTTGGTATCCTGCTTGGCACAGAGGAAACCTCAGTCACTACAGAATTTAGGAAGTATCATAACACAGATAAACAATATTAAGCATGTAAGTGCATCATTCTCACCTCTGAAGTCAAGCTGAGTTACTTTTGCTTGGGGATATTTAATTTATTTTCTTTCCTTTCCTTCTCCTTCCTTACTCACCCCCTCCCCTCTGCTGCTGCAGACCACCCTGAGCTGTGCTCCAGCTGCAGTGTGATGCTGAATAACAACCAGTTTCCAGATAGACAGCGAGCCTGAGCCCGAGGCTACTGCAAACTCAGTTGTTCAGGTGCTAAGGGTGACACTTCAGAGTGAGAGGAATAACAACTTGCTGTTTTTACAAATGAGGCATGGCAGGTACGTGAGCTTTCCTGCAAAACCCCGACAGAAATAAGAGGGATAAAACCATCTGCCTGTTGAGGTGATGAAAGACAACTATGTTATGTTTTTCTTCATCTGCTGTTGATGCTTTTACTAATAGGGTGCAATGACTTAAGTAACAGGGAACATCTTTGCTGCCCACTGCCAGCACTGTGACACAAGCCTTTTACCCTGCACACAATGCAGTGCATTCTCCTGCCCTGCATTTCTGGGAGGCTCTTTTATGAATGCTCTAAAGCCATTCTGTTTGGTTCCATCTCCTGCCACCATTATCTGCAAAGTGCACACAGGCCAGTGTTCAGAGGCTGGGCACTAATGGTGTGTTTGAAAGGGAGTGAGGAAAAGGCTGTACCCATAACACTCAGCTCCTGTAAAATTAAACCTTGCATGTTTTATGCTTTGGTAGAGCTTTCAGTCTTCCATGTTTCTATTACAAAGCCAACAGGAGAAAATGAATGCCATCTGCATCCCACTCACCTAAGAGTAGCTTTAGCAGATGACAAGTCTTCCACAGTTTGGAGCAGAAGGGACCAGATCCTCAGTTAGCATTGACTGACACACATCATTGGCTCCACTGGAGCCAAGCCAGTCTGTGTCAGCTACAAAAGAAATCCAGTGCTGTTACTAAGTTAAAAGAAAAATAAATTGGTGAAATGATTGAAATACAGTAATATCTGGATTTCCTAGCTGCTCTGGATTGCAGAAATGGATATTTAATAGCTTCCCATCATTTTTATAGGCATTATGATGAAATGGTTTTGGATCACCTCCAGACCCTGCAGTAGTAAAAGATTAATTTAGTATCTCTGTGTTTTGAACTGACATTTCACATGACTTTTGTACCCAAGCAGAGAAACCACACTGCAACAACCTCCTATGCCCTTCCCGCACATGTAAATAAACACCACTGCCATTTGAAACATTCCCAAATTATTCCTAGTGCTTAGGGACAGAGTGGCTCCATGGAACTTTCAAAATAAATTAGAACCTTGGAATGTGGGCTCTGAAATGCTGCCAGAAGCCTGTTCTCAAGGTGACAAAATTCAAGCTGCAAACACCATCTGGACCTGTTGCACTGCGAGTGGTTCCAGCCAAAGGCACAGTCATGTTCTGACCACAGCCAGGAGCAAGGAGGTGGCAGTTCTGTACCTGTGTATGGCACAGGGCATATGTGACTACAGACACCTCTAGCCAAGAACTGTGTTGGCCTTGATTTAATGTCATTTTATTAATCTCCTTCACTTTCCCCACATTAATTTGGTTCATTCTGGTGCTGTAACCCAGATGTTTTTATAGCACCTGGCACGGTGGGACTGTGAATCCTCTCAGGGGCCCTTAGCTGCTACTGTAATTCAAGTCATAAAATTTCATAATTAAAGATCCATTCCCAATACTGACAGAGCCCATAAAATCAACAGCACTTCTTTGATTTTATTTCATTGTTTGATATAAGCACACACATTCACTTGCTAAAACGGAAGCAAATCATCTCCTGGAGTGAAATATCTGCCACAGCACCAGTAAAACTTGGTGTGGTGCTCAGGATTTTATTCCAGAGGAGTCTGTGTGTTCACCAAATCCATGAAAAGCCCAAGTGCCATGGATTACATCACTGATCCCAGGACCCCTCTGTGCCACAGATCCAGTTTTTCCACTACAATGCTCTGATTCTCCAAACAGAGCCACAACACAAAGGAGCCCTTAGACATTGACAGCCATGCAGAAAGCATCTGCAAAGAGTGGTGCTGCCAAGGCAGGCCAGGATGGCGTCTCCCCACTCTGTTTTTTGAAAAATTATCATCCCAAGAAACAGCAAAAGAAGCTCTCCTGAAAGATTTGAGAGCTTGGCAAAACAATCTCTCAGCGTTTCTGTCTCCTCTAATTCTAACAAAATGGTATTCAGCTTGCATTTTTAAAAAGGCAATTGCAATTTTTAGTGAACCTGTATTTCAGTTAAAAAAAAAACCAAAACATTCAATTTATCACTCTGAACACCAAGAAAGAATTTGTGATAAGCTAAATAGTGAGGTGTTTAATCTCCCTAGGTGGAAAGACAGCATTAAATTTTTTTTTCAATGTTATGTTTTATAAATTCCTAGGCTTTTTTATAATTTATTTTACAAATAATTTGTTTCTAAATGGCACAGGAAGGAAGACATGAGGCAAACAAGGTTTAATTCCTAAATAATTTGCTTGAGAGCAATGTGAGGAAGAGCTATGGAGACAGCCAAGGTTTGAGGTCAGTGTGCTGCAGAGATGGTGGGAAGAGGAATATGAAATCCATATGTAGAGCGGGGAGGGAGAAAATTCATTACACACAATTATTTTCAAGCTCATTTATAGTGTTGAAAAAGACAAATTGTTTCATGCAGGGAGGGATGTTTCAAAGACAGTGCAATTGCATAATTCATCATTGTGCTAATATTTATATGAAAATGATACTTATACTTTTCCTTTAAGGGATAATTTTACCTTTAATTTTCTGTTGTTTCTAGGATTGGGTCATTTTTGCTATGTAGGTCTCCAATGTTGCAGCATTTAGCCAAGATTTTAAGTAAAATTATGGAAATAATATTCTTAAATCCAAATTTTAACTGAGTCAAACAACGGAAGAAGAACATGTAAGTGTGGGCCTGCATTTTTCACAATTCTTTTAGATGAAAAGACATTAGAAGCCAAACCCTCTAATACTGGAGTACAGCACAACCCTACCACAACTTCTTTATCAAAACAGCAGAATTCTTGTGACAGTCCTGCTCTAATGCGCCAAAAACACGCCTGGGAGCACACGGACTAACCACAGCAGGGTTCACCAATGCTTGGTCCCCTCCACCCCTCCAGGTTACCTCATCATAGAAATGCACCCTAAACTCCATCAGTATCCCAAATCCAAACCCTTAGCATTAGTCCCCAAATCCCCCCACAGTTGTGTAACTACAGTAATTTCACTACTGTAAGGCGCACCCTTCTGACTAAAATTTTGATCGAAACCCGGAAGTGTGCCTTATAATTTGGTGTGCCTCATATATGGAGAAAGTTCTGAAATTTGCCAACCCCGAAGTGCGAGCTGCAAGCTGAGCTGCAGGAGCCGTGCCACGAGAGCTGCGCCAGCCAGCGCCACGGGGAGACGGGAGTGCCAGGGCCCGTGGCACGGGGAGAGCGCCTGGGGCTGAGTTTAAAGGCAACGCCGATCCGTGAAAAATGTTTGCAAATTGAGCACCTGCCAGTAAACCCCACAATTGCGCGATTCTGTTACTAATTCATTACTTTGTTGTGCGCGGGTCCTCGCTGCCAAAAAAAAAGTGCGCCTTATAGTCTGGTGTGCCTTATAGTTTTGAAATTACTGTATACACAAGGAAAATAATTTTCTTGAACCCACATTGCTACTGATACAGAGAAAATGAGAAAGGGACACAACAGCAAAACAACAGATGGTTTTCATATATTTTATAATGCTGGCTATTTCTGGATAGCAGCAAGCTGTGCTGACATCCATGGGAATCACTTGGATGATGGGGCAGGAATCAGAGTCCACATGCTGGGAAACTGTCCTCAAAATAGCTGGGAAACATCTCACTTCTCCCAGTGGGATTTGCTTGGGCATTTCTCGGATATTCTTGAATCAGAAACCACTTCATGGATATCCTGATTTAATGTTAATGAAGTTATTTTTGTTTTTTTTTTAAGTTGGAATATCCCCAGGCCCTTGTCCCGCACTATGTTAGGACATGAGAGGTTTGAAAAATTACTGCTCTTTGAAGGGTGCTGGGGCTCTTGACACGAAATGCCAGCAGCTGTCTCAGCACCAGTGCTGCTGTCAGGAAAAGTGACTCCAAAGTCTCCAATGGTTTGTGAGTCTTATGCTTGGTCTGTTTTAATTGATTTGTGTTTTTGCTAGGGTTCTCACAGCTCACTACAAGGCTTTGCAAAGTCGTTTATTTTTATTTTCAAAACTTTCTGGTTGACAGGAAACACAACCAACAAACATTAAGTCATTTTTCCTTGGGAAAGCAAGATGCCAAATTTTCCATACTGAGTTGTGCTAACTGTGGCACAACACCACAGCAGCGTGACTCCTTGTATAGAAAGCACTTTTGTTGCTCATTTTTCCTTTGAAGGAGTTATCCTTAACTCAACACAATTCTGAGATTCAGTAAGTAAATTACAGAATGAAATGGAAACATCCACATTCCCACTCGAAACAGAAATTAAATAAAAGGAAGCAAAACTGATTGAGACATAAATTGCAATTTTTTTTCCTCTTGATGATCTTCTATCATTTTAGGGGCCACTGCCACCAGGCCGCCAGCAGTAAAAACACTGAGTTATCATGGTCACTTCTAATCTCCCTGAACAATTCATGTTACCATCTCAGGGGCACTGACAAAAACACCTCCTGAGTCATGAAGGTGGCTTTTTCAAAAATGCAGGGATATTACACTGAAATAAACATGCTGTAAGATTCAAAAATAGAAAAATCAGTCATGCAGACTTGACGACTTTTGTGTGACAGATTCATTGCATCCCATGGAAAAATGTCACAGAGATAGTAAGGAAAAAAGTGTCCAAGAAAGAAGTTTCTTTTCCACACCTGACCAGCCTGTTATTCTCACAAGAAGCAGGGTTTGGCTTCTGAAATGGATGGGTTTATCAAACCCAGCAGGCAGAGCCATGGCCACATTTCCAATTTGTAATCTGAACACGTTTTAAAGGTCCTCTCTTCATCTCCCTGCCCATCTCCTTCCTTTTGCAAGACTTAAAGACATCCTGAACTTGTGATGCTGCAATGAGCTCCCTGCCAAGCACCCAGTCTGAGCCTCTGATGTGCTGCTGCAAAAGCAATTACACCATTCACGTGCCAAGGTCCTCTGAGCTGCTCAGGTCCCTGATTCCCTGTGGCTTCACCAGGATCCAGGCACATGAATACTCCTGAGGACTTTTGCTTTGGTGCCCTTCTTCACCTGATCTAAATCAAAAAATAAAACTCCTCCACAAGTAATAAAAGTGTTCAGAAGTGATCAGATACAGAGCAGTGAGATAGTAAATGACAGTGGTATGTATATAGTATATATATACACACACACACTTATACATATATCCCTGCATTTTACACTGGTATTTTTAAAGATAGATGAGCATTAGCACAGCCAGGAATTAATTTACCACGTGAAAAATCTATTCAGAGCAGAATGGGAGCTCTACCAATTACAGTAATTTCACGAATATAAGCCGCACCTTTTTCATTGAAGAATCCAGCCTACTCCAATAGTGCAGCTTATATTCAGGTGCGGCTTATAATCGTGAAATTATACACTTCACAGATGTATCTCTTCGATAAGCAGAGTTACAGGGATCATTTTTCTTTGACACACACCATAAGGTAATGAAAAGGTTAATGTAGTGTATGTGAGAGCATTTTTAAAAATCAATTTAGGGGAATTTTGTCTGCTGTAAATTATGCCCTGGCACCAGGGAAAGCCATCAAACTCAAATTAACAAAAGGAACAAAAGAATTTAATCTAAAACTACATTATGATTGTATTGCTCATTGGTGCACACAAAAAAGTCAGCAACATACATTTCATTTTTACCTCCTTTGATTACGAAAAGTCCATTATCAGTGAAAAATTATGTTGAATCATAATTAAAAGCAGGACTCTCCCTCCTACTAGCCTGCAAAACACAACATTTTCTGTAATGCAATATAAAGTCATTTTGGTTAGGAAACCCATTTGTCAGCTCTCCTCACATTCACCAGGCTGTGACCCCTCTATCTCCTCTTGTGCACAATTCTGTAATCTCAGAAAAATCTCAGAAAAGAAAAAGGATTTGAATTCTGAACTCCAGACTTCTCATTCAGCCAGACCTGACATTGGCCTTGCTGCAGCTGAAGGTGTGAAGCTTCACTAGACTCATGGCATCTGTCTAGAAGAGCTGAAACAGTCTTCAGGTTTCCACTAATTTTAACAGGCAGAAGAGCAAACCTCAGCTGAAATCCTACTTTTTCAAAATAGTTCCTGTAACCTCATGGCACTGCCACAGGCTCTCCACTCCCATCATCTGATTGCAAGCTGTGGACTCCTCTCCCCGCCACATCTCTACACAGGGCACCTTCTCTACATGTAGGACACAGAGCAGGACAGTGATATTCACTCTCAAAGCCACAATCAACACGTGTCTTTGAGGTGACACAGCCCCACACTGTGCTTCCCAAAATTACCACCCATCACAGCCCTTGTGCTTTTCTCCAGTGACATTTGCTGTCACCAAGCTCAGGAACTGAAAGGCAGCCCTGAGGATTGCAAGATTTTATGGCATGTTCTGTGTCATGAATGAGGAGAGAGCAAGACACAACTGATCTGTGTTCCTGTGTTGGCTGCTGTGCTGGCTGCCAAAAGGTACCACAGCACAGGGGAGGAACAGACACATCCTGTGGGCTGCTCAGGATAAATCACCTGCCTTATTTCCCCTCCAAGGCATTGGCATAAATACCTGCTTTGTTCCCCCTGTGTATTCAACAGCTTTCCACCACTGAAACTTCCCTCTGCAGAGAGCAGATAATGGTAAGAAAGATGTAAAAAATCTCAGTTATTTGATCTTCACGCACTGCCAAATGAGGAACAGAGGCCATGGTGGTTTTGCTCTTGGCATTTTTCACCCCTGGAGTGTCCCCACATTGAGTATCAGACTCCACATTTCCCTGCCTCTGTCTTCACAGTACCATGGGATTTTGCTACCTCTACTTCCAGAAATTCTTTATCTCTTGGTAAATAAAGGCAAGACTGTATGACCATACATGACTGTAGTTTTTATGTCTGGTGAGGTTGCTGTGGACCATTAATTCCTTACTCTCACACCTGGTTTGATCTAGCGAAAAGTCAAGTAGTGCCCTTGGTTGCCAAGATAAAACACAAGGTTAAAGCCAACATTTCACCTAAAATTTGAACTTAGAAAAGGAAGTAAGCCATGCTACCAGAAAAATTGCAATCATTTTCATTACATTAATTTGGACAAGGAGTGAAGGAGTGAGGATCAAAGAAACCCAACCAAAATCAGCTTGGTTGGCTTGTTTCGTATTGCTACAGCAGTGAAGTATATATGTATATATATACATGTGTGTGTGTGTGTTTGTGTAGATATATATATATATATAAATATATATATATATATACACACACTAATAGCTTTTTCTACCCTTGTCTTGACATGGGAAAGCAGAGACTCACCCTTGACACACTTAGCTTTGTACAAGGAATCATTTCTCTTTCACTCATTATTTTTTATCTCCTTTGAAGTGTGAAATAAACTGTCCTTCCATATGCTGAGTGGAGCTGTGCTTTGGCTTCTCTGAAGGAACAGCTCACAATTCAGTATCTGCAGCCTCCTCCCCCTCAGGTGGGACAGGCAGCAGTGCAGAGCAGCAGCATTTTCATCATCTCACCTAATCCCTTCCCCATATGGTCGGGGACTATGATAGTGAATAATTAATTCAAATATGTCTGATCACAAGTTCAAAAGAATCAGAGGAATTGAAGTAAAAGCCAATGGCTTCTTTTTATTTCTTTTTCTTCCCATTTTCTTTCTTTTTATGCCATGGGCTTCATTGTGTTCAGTGAATAAAAAGGCCCTTAGAGGGTCTGGACTCCAGGTCCCTGGAGCTGTTCAAGACCAGGGCTCTGAGTAATTTGGCTGCCCACGTAAAGAGGCTTGGAACAAGATGGTTCCTCCCAACCAAAATCATACTCTAAATGTGAAAGCTCACCCCATCCCCATTTGTGCTCCTGGTGGCTGCTGGGGTCAGGTAGCTGCCCTGTGCCTCCTAAAGCTCACAAGAGCTAAGCTGTGTTTGTGTTTGTGTTTGTGTTTGTGTTTGTGTTTGTGTTTGTGTTTGTGTTTGTGTTTCTGAGGGCTGGGAGAGGGGCTGGGGCAATCAGTGCAGCCACATGGCTCTGGGATCCCAGTGAGATAATTTAGAGCCATGACTTGTGTCAGTGACTGCAAAGCTTTCATTTACTTCTCAGTAGTAGGATGGAGGAGAAAAAAAAATTATGCTTGATGACCTCTCCTTTTTAACAAGAAATATGTTAAGACTGTGCCTTAGTGCCCAGCTGGGTTTTTGGAACAGCAAAAAGCAGTACTGCTTCTTCTGTATACAGTATTTTGCCTTTTAAAATATTGCCTTATAATGTAAAATGAAGAAGTCATCTTATGTACAGGAAAACTCACAGCTAAGTAATGGGGCACTATAAAGTTAGGATTGTTTTTTATTTTCTCATTTTATTGGAATGAATTCAAAAACATAATCAGAATCTAGTTCATTCTCTTACATAACCCTTTGTGAAGGACTCTTAAAATTCACATCAACAGCATCTCATTCCCACTTTCCCCTTAATTTCCATTTTGTTTAATGGCTTCATCACCATTTATTTGTGATTTTGGTATTCTTTCCCCCTCTTGTGAGAGAGAATAGCCTCTCCTGGGTAATAGGACAAAGAGTTGGAAGCAGTTTGCTTCTGTTGTGCTTCTGTAAAAAATACATTAAAAAAAAATTCCTTTACAGGGAATAAGCCCAATTCTACTTCTTTTTTTTTCCCCCCTGAGGTCTGGTGACACAATTTCAGCAATACCAAGTGCAGCTGTAAGTGCCACGTGAGGAGCTGCTGAGTGCAAGTTCCACCACTGCACTGCCCATCCCCTTGGCAGGCTGAAGATGTGGACTGCAAAATAATCAATCTTCCAAGGGCCTAATGAGCCCCTGTGCTACAGCCTGTACCTTGCCATCAGCTTCTAGAACAACAAAAAATGCTCAGCACAGACAGAAAAAAAATAGTTGGAGGATTCTATCAAATTTCTTTCTGATATTACAGGAGGTACTTGACATTTGTCCTATAACTTCTCAAGGGAAATGAGAACATTTGCCATTCAGACAGGAAGTCATTATCTCCCATGGGAATGAAAGACATCTTGACATAATCCTGATCCTTTAACAACAAAAATTCTGAACTCAGAAAATCTCAAAACATGGGTCTATGAAACTTCTGTGCTTGGGTTCATGCTCAGCATCACAAGAGCTTCTCATATTCCATACTATTCACATTTACATATTGCTTAATTACAACACTACTACATTTGCACTCACATTATGATAAAAATTAAAATTCCTAAACGGAAAATGCACCTCCTGAAAAAACACAAAAACAGTTGAGAGACCAAATGAGAGAAATGGTTGAAAAAAGTTTAATTTTTACAAACTGTAAAATACTGTACTAGTTAATTTTCCTGATTTTTAACTAATCCCTCCCCCTACCAGTTGGTCAGACCATGGTAGAAGTGACCCGTGTAGGGTGGCAGCCCATGGTGTGGATCCAGGCTTTGATCCAGTAATGGACAACTCATTAACCTCCCTCAGCACTGATGCTGATTCCCAAATCTGCATCTCCTGCTTCCTCACTGGTGTGTGGCTTTTGCTGCCACTGTTTGGCCAATAATTTTCCCTTCCACAGTGGGAGAAGATGAAACACCCTCACTCTCAGAACAGTTTTTGGGTAATATGGAGGGTTTACTAGATCATCTATGCAAATTTTTTGGGCAATTGCATCAAAGGCAGGGTTAGGTTGTTAAAAGTCATTTTGATTCTTGACTGCCCTCAGCTTCCCTGCAGGCAAGGCTCCCAAATATTTATGAAGACTGATGTTCAGTTCCTAAGCACCTCTCCATTTGAGCATCATTTAAAAACCATCTTCCTTTCTTTGCATAGACCAAAAAAACCCCACAACAGCTTTGAAGTAGGGGAGCAGCCTTGAAGTTGAGCCTAACGCACAAGAGGCTGGCTGAGCAGGGCACAGAGGAGGGTTCAGCTCCCCTTATTTCTGCTCAGCAGGACAGGCCAGAGCTCTCTGCTGCCTGCTCAGCTCTCCCTTGCCAGCAACACCCTCTCTGAGGCTGTGCCAGGAAACAAAACACATCCCTGAGCTGCAGCTGCTCCTGCATCCCTGCCATGGGCAGCACATCTGTGCTGTGACCAGCAAGGGGGGGATGTAAGGTCAGAATTCCAAGTAGGAGGAGCAGGAGGTAGCATCTGATCAGCTGTTTCCATCGCCTTGTCAGGACAGGAGCATTTGAACTTGGCTCAGGGAGCAGCACTGGGTGTGCTGTGTGTTATCTGCTCTCTGCACAGGTAGATGCAATCCCCGTGTGTTTTATTAACTCCAGCTGTGCTGCATGAATGGATACCACACATGGTTCTAGCTTGCTGCTTTCACTTCAAATTATAATACATTTGATGCAGAAGGAAGAAGAATCCCATTTTCCTCGCAGCAAACTGCCTGAGCATCTTTCACAGAGCCTGGTTTGGCAGAGAACGCTGCCCTGGGCAGACACGGGATCAACAAGAGGTGGGGATGCTTGGTTTGCCTGCTAATGGGGAGCACTCTTGGAATCAGCCTCTGGAAAAATGCTTCCCGTGTCCATTAGGGATGACATTTACCTTAGTGCAGATGGCACTCATCATCCTTCGAGCACCAGTTCAGCTCTGAGCTCAGAGGGATGGTGTGTGGTGTACAGGGATGATGTGTGCTGTTCCAAACTGCAAGTGTCAGTGTGCATGCAGGCAATTTTAAATATATATATCTATCTATATCTCTATCTCTATCTATCATCTATATATATCTATATCTGTATCTATATCTATGTCTACAGCTATCTATATCTATAGCATCTATATCTATATCATCTATATCTTTAAGATAAGCATGGACAATTAAGTAAAGGAATAGAAAATAAGTAACTTCCAGAAAAAGTAAAATGTGACTCTATCATACTTAGGCCTTTTGTTGTCAATCAATATTTTATTAAGTAACTGTACAATGTGCCTCAGATTATTGTTGATTTCTTCATCCAAATACAAATTTAACACTGCACATTATGGGCTGCTCCTAAAATCACTAACTGCATTTATTACTTTACTAAATCTTTTTGTTACAAATAGAGAAATGCTGTTGTCAGTTAATCATCATGCATTAATGGTTTTGCACTATGGCTTTTCTCTCTCCTTTCTCACAGGATGCTCTCCTACATCTACAGGGAAATTATTGCCAGGAAAGGGCAGTGGTTTCCTTTGGCCCCACATGCCCACAGGCTCAGCTGCAGATGAATTAATGAAAAGCATTTAATAGGATACTTTTCTGTAACCATTCAGGTTGTGTTCAAGTCCCACATACTCCAGTGGGATGCAGATTTAAAAAAAAAAAAAAATCAGAGCAGGATAATAAGGAGTAAAATAAATGTTTAAATCTTAAAATCACCTTCCCTCACCCCTCCCTCCCTCCTGAGCTCACCTCCTCCCTGCAGGCAGCACAGGGAGGTGCCTGGCCAGTGGTGGGTCTGTCCTGGACCTGCCTGGCTCTGGCTCTGCTGGACATGGGGAACAGAAACCACGCCTGCAGCCCCCCACTAACCAAACCCGGCCTCTCAAACCTAATACAACACACTAAAGGCTCAAGAATATAAATTATATTTGACATAATATATTAAACAGCTCATAAAACTTCATCAACGTGGCAGAATATATCCTGTGTTTTCCTGCTTTTTAATAATTCTAATAAATCAGATAAAAGTGATGCCACAATAAATCATTATAAGAAAATATTATAAGGAGTGTAGAAATGAGAAAAACAGGGTACCAACCACAAACTTTAAAAGGCAAAACACAACAAGGTTTTTACAAGGTTGGGACAGAAAACAAAAACTACTATTAAATTCCTATATGATTGATGGTGTAGATTTAACCACTCATTACAGAAGCAAACCAATGTCACAATTTCCTTGCCTTGCTTTAGCCTGCATCTCAAGGGGGCTTATAAATAGTTAAACAGTTATATCAGAATTCATCAATTTTTAGAGAAAAATTAAACCTCAACATTGATGTCTATGATATAATGACTTACAAGCCACTGCATAATTAATCTTGATATTAACTCTGTGCACTTGTGATATATGATTTATTATGGGTCATTCATCTAAATTCTTCTAAGAGTATTGCTTCATGCACACACAATCTAATAACTTCTGATGCAGGAGCAGGTGCTACTTTATCATAAAGACATTAACATATTTGGAAAAAATACTTCTGTATCAATTGTTCATACTGTGTTTTCACTTCTCCAATGGACTTGGGAGTGATTAAAAACTAAACTGGAAATATAGATCTTGCACTTCCATCTTCATCCTTACTGCCCTTTTCATCGTTTCTCATATAGAATTTTTCTTCTTTCAGAACCATTTCTATAACTGCAGTTTCACATAGCTACACCCTTCTTAAAGGTATTCAGGGAGGATAACATATGACATTCTCTACTGCTGCCTCTGTTTAGATTGGGAGTGCTCAGAGAGGATTAAGCATTTCAAGAGGCAGCTCATTCAGTTTGACTAACAAGGCTTTTCTGGACGATGCTGTAATGCATTGTAGGATACAGCCATTAGTTTTATTTTGGTTTGTAGCTCTAAATTGTCTTTCCCCCTACTTGAATGCCAGCTGCTCTCAGACAGATGGTTCCTTCCTCATCAAGGCAGCTATCAGAGATACAGTGCCTGAGATAGACAGGGAGGTCCTTACTTGTCTTTGAGGAATGTTTTCAGAGAGAGCTAAGAGGGAAAGCTCAGCACTCATCAAATAATTTGAAAAAATGCTTGAAAATAAATGCAAAAGTGAAAGCATTCCTGCAGCAGCCAAGAAGCATGTGTAGGAACAAAATGTAATCACTGACCACAATTAAGCACAACAGAAACATAACTTTTCAAAAAGGATATTTCCTATACTAACATCACTTCTTTACTCCTTTCTCAGATATTATTTCTCCTCAGACTATTTATTCATTTACAGATTCCTCTAAATTTAGCCAGCCTCCCAATAATGTAATGATTGGTTAAACTAGCAATTACCAGTATTTGCTGCAGCTTCCAAGGAAGATGGTGATGCCTGGGTTGGCATTGCCTTGAGAGGGAGAGATGCAGGCATTAGATATACTCATATACCCACCACAAATAAAAGAGAATTTACCACTAGTGATTATCACTCTGTTTAATAACCAGATTTTCAAATTCTCTTCAGTCTTTGCAGTAGACAGTAAATGTTTTCATCATAACTGTGACCTCCCCATGTTAGAAATTGTCCTGACATTACTTGTAAAAGGCTTAATTAGGAGAGGCAATGTTGACCCCAAAGCCCCTGTTAAGCAAGTCACTGCTGACAACCTGAAATGTTTTAGCATCATTAGTGCACCTCTGACACAGCCAGCAGACAAACCCCATGACATTCTCTGAATTTTTTCAGGTGATCCTACCAACCTCGAACACATGAAAGGGCTTTTGGAGTCTACCTCTACAGATTTCCACAATGTCAAAGAGTTAATTTGTTAATATGAAGCAAATTCATGTGAATTAGGATCTGTATCAGGAAGCTCTGTCTTTTGCTACCTGCAGCAGATTCACACCTAAAAATCCAGTATTCTGGCCACAACAATGCTCACCATATGTTTACTGGTTAAAATAAGATCCTTGCACACGTGGTGGCTCTCTCCTTTGAAACAGGGAATGAGTTACCACAGGGATGCAGAAGCTGGTGGCAAACAGTGCAGCACCCAAGTCCAAGCAGGTGGCACCACCTCCCTTTGCTCCCCTCCCCAGCAGAGTGTGTTCACACACAAAAACTGGGCTCTGTGTCCCACACTTCTTCTCTCAGGTGAAAACCCACAAGCTTTCCAAATTGCTGGCAAGTGCAAAGCCAGATCCATGCTAAGGTAACAGCTGTTTGCGTGACACCCTCAGAAAGCAGCTTGCTGTGCTGTCACTGAGAAAAACAGACAATTGCTTTAGTTTGGTCTTCCATAATCATTCCCATCAATGCCTCTAATCCTGTCTGCAAAATTCAATTAGACTTTGCAAGGAAAAAAAAAAAAAAAGATTAGTCACTAAAGTTTTAGATAAACAGATCCCAGCTAAGGACAAATCTGCATCACTCCTGCTGTGAATTTCAGCGTGAAAGAAAATCAATATACTGTGTCATATTCCTGTAAAATATCATCTGCAGTACCACTTGTTTTCTCATTTGTGCATGAAGTTAAAATTTGAGTCCAATTTTCAGGGATTGCTTATTTGCTATAAAATTAAATAAAATAGTAAAAGAACAATCACCTTCTATACCTGCATGTTTCTTTTTGGAATAGGTGGCCAAGTATCTTACAAACCCCAAGTGCAGAGGAGGCACAACTGGCATTTTCTCTCTCTTCTAAAGCCTGTATATTAATAAATGTTAATTTTATCAGACTGTGTCTACAAGGTGATTTTCAAATTCCTGTTGATTTAGTAAAGAACTTAGGTGTTCAGCACTTGCAAAAACACTGCTATTTCGATAGACACCTTCAGACAGATTTAGGTATTTAACCTGAAGAGTCAACATTTGCAGTTCTCCAGCAGGATTACCTGGGCTCTCAGGGCAAACTTCTACATGGTCAACTGCTCTGCATATTGTGCTAACCTGGCTCTGTGCCTGGCCCTATAAATGTACCTGTAGGAAGTTTGTTGGTTGAGATGTGAGGTTTCTGCAAAATCAGGAGCAAATCCTTAATGAGCAAGGAAGAAAGGAAGAAGCTCTTTTATATTTCTATTTTATTGAATGTTCTCTCTCCTCTCACTTGTTTCTGGGATGCATGTTTTTCCAGAATCAATGTGAACTTTACTGCAAGAGCAATCTCATAAATTCCTACAGAACTGACAAGAAAATCTTGGGGAAAAGAATAAAACCCAGCTTCTTTTCTTCTAAGTTATTTAATACCTGGAACCTATAAAGAATTGTTGAAGATCTGCCAACATTTCCAATGATTTTCAAAGTCATAGCGTTTTCGGTTGCTCCAGAACTGCTGATATCAGCAAGCATGCCCTTCTAAATAATTTATTGGCATTTCTACATAAATTAGATACTTAAAGGTGAAGATGCCATGAACCTTTTGGAGGCTGAGTGCTCACTACATGGAGTATAATCCATCAACCCAACAGACAGATTTCCAAACTGGCTTAAACCTCAGCAGGCTCGCTGCTTGGAAATAGTTCAAGGACTCCAGAGACTGCAATACACTCTTGAAATGTCACTTGCAGTACAAGTACATTCTACACAAAAATAAATCACCATAAAATAAGGTAGAAGCCTCAGAGAGTTGTAAATTGGTCATTTAAGTCACAAGTTAGTTACTGCTCACAAAAATAAGCAATGCAAAAAGTATGCTAACTTCAGTTAAGGACAAAGTAGTAAAAATACAGTGCAAAACCATCAGCTAAAACAACATCTGCATAAAGTTAAATTCTTCAGTAAAACACTTTAATCCTATGTATCAGTTTCTAAAGACATCATGGTCTTTTTTTTTTTTTTTTTTCTCCAAAATCTATATAATTCTGGTTTGCAAAATTTAGCTATTGGAAAATGCTAAGTTGGCATTTTACCTGTAATTACTGTATTTATAAAGGCTCCAGACTGCAAAGAAGGAAACAGAAGAGGGTGGAGGATATTTCAAGAAGAATGCAGGGAGTGAGAAACTGATGAACAAAAGTGCTTCCCCTAGCAAGTAGAAGATACAAATCTTAAATCTTCAGAATTTGTTTTTAAATGTAAAAGGGAGAAAATTATCAAAGAAAGATAGATCATATCCTAGCTAGGGAATCACTGCAGCCAGGGGTGTGTTGGATCCATCATTTGAATGGATCCCTGAAATGCATTTTTATGAAGGGGTAAGAAAAGTCAGTGATGAATTAAATGCTAGAAAGGATGTAAAGATGATAAAAGCAGTATTTTCATCAGCAAACATGACAGCACGAGTGAGGAAAGAGCAGGAATTCCTGCTTGAATACATTTTTTAAACAGCCTGATGTTCTCATCCTTGGAATTCACAGGAATGCACACAAAGGAAAATGCCAGTATAGTGAACTTTTCAGCTTTATTATTTGCAAGTGTAGTTGGTTTTTTTTTTGTTGCTGTTGTTTGTATTTTTGTTTGGTTTGTTTGTTTGTTTGTTTTAATCTACCTGATAGCACAAACTCAGACTATGTGGGGGCACAAACAAAAGGAACAAACTAAGTGAATGATGATTACAAACTAGGGAAATTCCAAGAACAAAAAGAATTAGCAGATTCTGGGATTTCTCCTATTTGTTCTCTAAAAGTCTATTTTGACAATGAATTATAAGTATTTTGTTGACTGTTCTTATTCCGTTACTACCAAAGAAAGGAGAAGACTGGACATTTGTGTACTTGCTGCAGATCCTGAGTTTTGCCTTGCTCCCCAGCTCCGTGCTCTTTTCAGTGTTTGGTTTTGACACTGACAAATCAGTTCTCCTGGCACTGACCAAATGATGGTTTTGGGGCCTAACAGAAAATAAGGTTTGGCATCATCCTTGTGAGAAGAGACACAGAAAATCTGTTAATCAGAATTCAGTCACTACAGCAATTTTAGCCATGCCTGACTTCCTACCTTTCTACTTTGCCATTCCTGCCATTCCTACCTGTTTAGATTAGATACCCTGAGGAAATTGGGTTTTTCTCTCACATTTACACAACACCATTACTTTGCCTTAATGACCAACACACCCTGTTTAATAAAACGCCAGCATCAAGTTTATTACATCCTGCGCTGCTAATGGTTTGGTAGTCACCTAACACATTAATCTTGATTCATGGCTCACTTGAAATATTTATACAGTACAAAAGGCTTAAGTGGAGGTCAGTTGCATGCGAAGCTTCAAAGAATAAATCGCAAGAGTTTGTGTTGCCTCTAGCTCCTCCTCAGCAGAAGAACATGCCTTCATCCAGCCTGGCTAGGGAGCCAGGTTTAGGAAATGATCCAGCAACTGTGGGCAGCAAAATCTGCCATATGGCCACAAGCACACGATTTTATTACTAAAGAAAGGACTTTATTTTCACTGTGTTTTACATTCATAAAGGAACAAATGCTTTCAGATGGTTTCATCATAATTCCCTTGATATTAAAATTATGTGCTGGCCCATGGAAATCCAAGCTTCAGGACACAATGCAGGCAGCATGAGGCCTAGAATAAAGGCAGACAGATGAAGCTCTGAAATAGCTAGAAAGGCCTTTAGAAACAGAATCATCAAGGCTGGAAAAGATCTTTAAGATCATCAACTCCAGCCTTCAACCAAACACCACTGTGCCCACTAAATCATGTGGTGAAGTATCAATTCTTCTCGTTTTTGGAACTTGCAGGAATGCTGACTGTACCTTCTCTAAGCACAAAGCAGTCCCTAAACCCCAGACAGAGCAGCTTCTGCCAGCCCATTCCCCAGCCAGGGGAGGCCAGGCACTGTCAGACTGCTTAGCCTGTAACTTTTTGCCCCTTTTCCATCCACACCTCCAAGCACATAGGAAATGCCAGTAGTGCTTCCAGCAGCACTCACTTTATCTGCTCATTCTGTTACGTAGTTTTCTGCTGGAGCATTTCACCTTGCTGGCTGCAAGGTGCTGAGAAATGTTTGTGAAATCTGGGGCTGATGAGGAAGAATCTGACACAACCCTCATTTTCTACAACTTTGTTCTCTTTGCAGCTGTTTTTTTTGCTCCCTGTGCACTGTCTGGTGACATGAATCATGGAACAGAAGGAACAGTTTAATCAATAACATGCTTAATTGCTAAAAATTATTCCACAACCACAAACTCACGGCCAAGAGACCACACTATCTGTCACTGAAGATGCATTATGAGGGAGAAACAAAGAGGTTTAAGTGTCATTAGCAAAACAATAATAAAATAACCCATAAAAATTGAAAATATGGCTTAGTGAGAGCATATAAACATAAAACAGTGTGGTTCCCAAGATGAAATCATATTGCATTATAGATAATTCCATGTAATGTGATTCAAAATGGCAAACTGCATTTGTGTTTTAAGGTGTGCAGACATATTTATTATGAGCAGCCTCTATTGCTTTGTGAACTCAAGGAAAAATGCAGCTTCCATCAAATTGAATTGCATTAAGTGGTCACTGGACATTGAGAAGATATTCTGTTGCTCTCAAGCAGCAGAACTATCTGCAAATGTATATGAGAATGGGAATTTCTGAATATTGGGCACTGTGTCATATAGCAGCGATTGCAGTGAGTCTGTTTCAGCTCTGATCCTTAAATGCAATGCTTCCTTGAACACTTACTCACTTTGCTAGGAAGATATATGTGAAGAATCCAGTGAAATAATCTGCCTCAGCACTTCTGTTGTAATTAAATGCAGTTGCATGTTGGCACAAGTAATGACCACCATCTGCTCAGATCCACGGCTGGGCTGTCCTTCACCACAAATCACATCTCCACATGCCCAGCAAAATACCCTTTACCAGCTGATTCTCCAAAGCACCACACCAATGATCTGAATATGCAGCAGGTTTGTTACAGATGAGTGATAATATATTTGGATGCAAAAATGCTTGTCCAGGTTTGGATACTGTAATACCAATATTGTTAAATGTTAAAAGAAAATACACTAAATGGCCCAGGTTGCAAAGTCTCATAAATTAGAAAAAGCCACTGTCTCTTCAGGCTGTAAGCATTTGGATACACTACCATGCCTAAAACTCTTTTATTTCACCAAAATTTATTCACACTGTGGTCATGATCAATGATACTATTTAATTGATTATTTTTATTCTATTTGTATATCTCATCTTTTCATAACTCACCACTCAAATCTCATTACATTTAAAGGTTATTAACTCCCTTGAAAGTTTTTCCATTAGCATTTCTACAGCCTCAGATGAAGTCTGAGTAGTTTGTGACGTCTGGGCTCTCTCACTGTTCACATGGTGGATTTGCACATCCTCTGCAGCATCCTCCAGGACACACTCAGCCCTTCAGCACTGCTTCAAGCTCCCATTCCTGCCTGGAAGGACTGGGCATGGTCTGTCACCAGCCTGCCTGGACACCGCCTCTCCTGACACTTGCAGTCTCTTATGGTGGAATCTTTCTTCCTAACAACTGTTTTCAAGGAAGAATTATTATCCTTGTTTTACAAATGTTTCATTAAGGCCAGACAGATGAATGTCCAAATTGTAAGGCGCACTGGACTATAAGGCGCACTTTTTTTTTTTGCAGTGAGGATCCGCGCACAACAAAGTAACGAATTAGTAATGGCTCGGGGCTGTGCGGGCTCAGCTCACGGCTGCCGCGGCTCACACTTCTGTGTTGGCAAATCCCCGAACTTTGTCCATATATAAGGCGCACCGGACTATAAGGCGCGTTTCCGGGTTTCGATCAAAATTTTAGTCAAAAGGGTGTGCCTTACATGCGTGAAATTGATGTACTTCTAATCTGAGATGACTGATTCAAAATTCAGTATGTCAGTCTCACCTTCTGCAACCAGTCTTGAAGAAAACTGCACTACACAAGCTCTGCTAATCTGTGAAGTCATCAAGCTTGGAGAATGAATAGGACAGAGGATCCAGTGAAAAAACAGCCTGTTGTAAGCATTAAAGACTGTGCAAGGGACACTTTATCCTTGCATGCAGCCTGATTCTGCTGATCAATGTACAGACAGCTTTTAAGTGAACACTGCTAATGAATGGGAGTGTCTCTCATACTCCTGAGTCGTCTTCTCTTTGCTTTTATGGATCTTTGTTGAACAGAGAAAGATTTCTTGGTAGTCCTCTCATGGACAGCAAAGTCCAAGAGCAAAGGCCACGAGTGGTAACATGGGAAATTCTGATAAGACATTAAAAAATTGTCATAACAGGAGTGGTAAATTTTTATAATGAAGGCTAGAGAGGCTGTCACCTCCACCCTTGAAGAGTTTCACAGCTGGACTGCATGAGGCCCTGGGTAACATGATGTAACTGCAATTCTGCCCTACTTGGAGTGGGTTTGGGTCACCTTTCTCCAGCAGAACCTCTCACCTGAGGTTTTCTGTGGCTGTCCTGTGGTGTCTCCGCACACCTGTGGAGGGGTATTGCTCCCCCCGCACTATGGACCTGCTCATTGCTCAGATTGTTGCATTTTGGGCTATGTGAGTGGCTAAAAGAATGCAGCAACAAGTTTCTTAGTGTAATGGAGAAGTAAAAAAGCCTTTTATTTAAAGAAACACCACACTTATATAGAACAGTTCATGGAGAGAGCTCGGCTCAATTTGATTGGTGTGAGGAAGGCAACACCTCTTGGAAACAATTTTTTTATAACAATATTATGTTTCTCACATCTCCAGCAGGTGTTTAATCATTGTTATCATTCCTTGTCCTTGAGCAGCCTGAGAACAAGGCTGCTTTCTTGGTTCTCAGCAGTATCCTAACAACACTCAGACAAGAAGGAAATAAATGGATCACACTCGTGATCCACTTCATTTTGAAGATACCATTTGTACAATCATATGATTGGTTATTTAGGCATGACCCCTTCTAATCTCCCCATGACTGTGCAGCCATCACACAAATCTGTACTCCCAATGAGGTGACACAGCCTGGCTGAGGCAATTAGATCATCATTACCAGAAATAGAACTGAGCTATATATTGTCTGACATTAGTAAATTCAAGGGAATGAAATACCTTGTTCCAAATTATAGTATCATCCATCAAGACTTTCTGATAGTCCTGAAAGACAGATGGTCCAGCAAATGGCTGTAATCATCATAGGGGTACAGTTTAACTCCCTAAGACATGTTAAAAGAGAAATATTTGAAGAAATATCAACCTGAAAATGTGAACAGAGCCTTCTGACTGGGTAGGTTCAGTGAAACATTTCAATAAAATTTCAGAAAATATTTCCTTTGGATATTCTTCTCTTTCAAAAAAATTTAACAAAGAACTTAAAGATGACCATGATTAACAGATTTACCATTAGTGATAATGAATATGTCAAGCTGACTTCAAGATCCTTAGTTTCAAACAACTCTTCTCTGAGACAGCTGAGAAGCCTTTTCTTATGAAAAACATAGGACCAACATGCACCTCAGTAAATGATGTTGAAAAACTACATTTGGTTCAGTAAAAGAGGCCAGAACTTATTGTCTATTTCAGAGGCCAAAACATGATGATTTTTGGAAGGGTCATAGCCCCTGTGTGCCCCAAATTGTCACTCTCATGTTCCTGAGAGAGAGCACTGGCTACCATGAGCCAAGAAAGTGCTGAGGAGCAGCCAAGGGGAGCAGTGAGGGCAGTGCTCAGTTCTCTGTCCAGCCCTGATATCAGCTCATTAATTCATCTATGTGCTGCAGTGGGGGGTTTATGAATATGCCTGAGACATTTTTTCCTGCTGCACAAAGAGCTCGCCAGTGCACGGTGTTATTTATGTCTGGCAAGGTTTTGTGTCTTGTACAGAAGTGCAAAACACGATTCTTGACATTCACAAAGCATCATCTGAATTTATCATCCAACAACTCCTACAACAAATAATCCCAATTAGTTCTCAAGAAAAACCTCTGGACTGTACTTGTTGTAAAGGAGAGGAGTTTCTGGAAGCACATAGTGTCTCACAAAAATGGAAACCAAGAAGTTAATCCTGACATGATTTATCACCCCTTTCACCTCCTGCAATACTTCACTTGTTCTCTGTGTCATGGTCTGATTCCTTAGTCCTTTCTCTTCTAAATCTCCCTGTTTTTAGCAAAGGGAGAAAGGTCTGAAGGATTAGGTCCTGCACTCCAACCAACATTCTCCTCAAAGGAAAATGATGCATTCTGCCTGCTCAAATTGCCATGATAATAGGTGGCATAAGAAAACGTAAATTTTATTTACCTTTTTTTTTGTAAATAAGGTTAAATTATTAATTCAGTTTTTCATTTGAAGAGAGTAGAGAATTTTCTCCATCCAATTTTACTGGATTCAGTAATTCAACCACGAATAGAACATGTGGAGAGGGAATGCAGTGTCCGTGGGAAGATCCATATGAAACATGCAGATGGGATTAATCTACTCATTCCCTAGTTGTAATTGCAGTTTCACAGAAATTCTCCTAAAAACCACATTTATTTGGCAGTAAATACGATGACTAATTGCAAAGGATAGCTGCACAAAAATTCCAGACTGAGTTTTTTGGCACACTTCTAATTGCCATATAAAAGAAAATTACACAATCTCTACTAATTTTTCCTAATTAAATGCAAAATATGAAATTATTCCTACTACTCTTATTGGTGGAAATGTAGGCTGTTTCAGTTTAACTATGGAATACAGCATATGGTTCCCTGGGCAGATGATTCCAGAGGAGGATCTGGCCATGCCTGCACTGGGACACAAATAAGAGCTCTCAATCCAGACTTGAAAATTGTTCTGGAGAGAGTTCTGTGAAGGATACGTGGCCCTAAATCAGTGCCTACAGGATTAGGGTTATTTGTTTGGGCTTTTTCCCCCATAATTCTCTAAATAAATGTCACATAAGTTTCAAACACAAATTTTGCATGGTAATCAAGATGCTAGAGCAACCCTTACTTGCCTGTGACCTGTTTACAGCAAAAGCTCTTACAAACACTCAGCACCCAAAGTCACATTTGGCAGCAGACGATGAAACCAAATCTTTTGTGTCCCAAGCCAATGACAAAACTGACTCGCCATATAGGATTGCTAATAGTAGAAAGAAAGGGTAAGATAAATTATGTAAAACTCATTTCCTGACAGCTTTGAATAACAAAACAAAAAATTCTATAAAATAGCATGCACTGTAAGATACTCCAATATATGTGGCATTAAAAATCCTCAATCCTGCAGCAGCAGTACAATACAAGTCGAGCACAGACCAGACATGTTTCAGCAGTGCAGAGGGAATTGAATGTTGTTGCCTTTATCTGCACAAACAAGAAGAGCTCTGCCATTCTTTCCACATAATGGGATGCAAAATATGCCAGTTTATTAATTGCTTAACATCTACCAAACAGCACAGTATTTCCCAAGTGGGAAAACACATGCTAAGAGGGGGAAAAAAACCCAAACCCCACAACCAAACTACAATTTAAAGTGTGGCAATTCTTAGCACTGGACATAAAAGAGATTCAATAGGAATGCAGTTGGTTGAACATGTCACATGCCCTGACTGTGAGCCCTTCTTTATGCATGAGGATTTTGAAGTCTAATGAGTATGCACAGAGCATTCCCACTGATTCACCACCACAGAGAAGAGATTTGGCTGGGATTTCATCCAGAAAACTGCTAAGAAAATAGAAAAATACAGGTAGGAGAAAAGCTGTGCTATGCTCAAGGATTCTGCCTTCTTTCCATGCCACAGCTACCTTGTATGACTGCAGATATTTTCTCTGCCTTGCTGCACACGAACCTTCTGTAAGCACACTTGACATTTTTCTCTTAGAAAGTTCTCCCATATCAAATGAAAACATGCTGAAAAACAGGGGTTTGCCTTGCACATCTCATACATTGAACCCCTCTGCTCTGCACAGGAAACTCAAATGTCAATATCGTGTCAAAGACAGATAGACAAGAACCATTCTCAACTTCTTTTGCTAACTGATTTATGCCAACTTTTCGATAATTAAGATCATCAATCAGACTTAAACACAAACTAAATTATGATATTACTTGCAAAGCCATGGATATTTTCAAACAGGAAACCTAAAAATTTATCATTAGCTTTCTGGATTGGATCTTTCCAATATATTTATTTCAAGGGTTTTTTTTGTTCACCTGTTTGATTTCTCCAAGTTGAGGTCTGCATGTAGCTGCTTGCCTCCTGGAGTGGGGACATGAGGAGAAATGCCAAATATTGTGAAGAACTCTGATAAAAGCTGTGGCTCACAACCCAGCTAAGCCTCCTCCTCCACTCATGTTTTGCCAGAGGGAGAGAGATGAGCCCCAGATCTGCCACACTCCAATTCTCATGGGAAACTTGTGGCTCTTTTGGTGGCTACAGAACATCCTTGAAAGTGGGAGAGAAGGCTGCAGCTTTTGTAGTGGCAGTGTGTGGCCAGGATTTTAGTGACATGGAACACAAGCACTGGGGAACTGATGAGCAACACAAGGACTGCTGACAACCTTTTATTGCCTTTCCATCCTTGTGAACACATCTCAGCACCAGGCTAGTGACTCATCAGTGCCAAAGACAAGATTTTGGATCATGAGATCCACATGGTTATAGTGACCATGGTGAGATGCTGGCTACCCCTGGAAATTGTAATGTCAAACCAAGTCTCTTCAGCTCAGAGACACTAATCGATAGGACTGCAGGACACAGACCTTAGATTCATTTAAATATATCAGTTTAGGGGAAAACATCAGCAAGATATAGCAGCCATATGAGCAGCTCTATCAGCCAGAAATATTTTTATATCTAAACCTCAAATTGTCTAGAGAAATCTTCAGAGTCAAAGAAATAGCAAACCACAGCTAAATTCATCTTCATAATCTTGGGGCTTGATTCTTATCACTGACATACTACTCCACTCCTGGCTTTTATTGTAGTCTGACTCCTGTTAAAGATGTCCATTTGGTCTTATTGAGGGATGATGAAATAAAATCACCTTTTCCTGTTTATTTCTATGTGTGAGGGACTCAGTGACATTCTCCAAGTGGGAAGCCAGAAGCCAGAAGCTAGATCTTATATTCGTTTCAGCAGTGTAAATCTATTGTAGTACCACTGCTTTCAGTGACATAACATGTGGTTACATCTAGAAAAAGCTCTATTTGGTGGTGCAAGTCCTTCTTCATCTATAACTGGAAACCAGGAAAATTTGTTTTGAGAAAATACAGTTGTGTATTTGGACTTTTTTATATTCGTCTACAACTGTCTGTGAGTGACCACTGCCTGAGAAAAGGCACTAGACTAGCTGAGTCCTCTGTCAGCTCTCCTCAGGTCATTTCTATGTTCTTTGTAGAACAAATGTCTCCAGGAGTTCATCTAGCCTTCTCATTTAGCCTGTAGAGCTGTATCTCAAAACCCATTTCTTTAATGGCATAAGATAGTTGGGTCTTTTTGTTTAAGTGGAGATCGTAAATAATGCACTGTACAATACATTTTAAAAATCACCTGGTATTGAACAAACCATTTAATTTAACTTGGCTAATCTGGAATCAATATTATAATTAATTTTCTACTTCATCTGTCTTTTGAAGTGGTGGAACAAACCAGTTTGTGTCAGTTCAGCCCTGTAGGATTGTGTGAAATGCTAGGGGTGAATCCTTGTTTATCCCTGCTAACTAACACTGATCAGTGTTGCTTCTAGGAATGCTTTATAGAAGCAATTCATGCCAAAAGAAAACAAGGGTTTGCAACTTCATTTATTTGATTTAGTGTCTGATTTGATTTTTAAATCATTAGGCTGAACTGTACTAGCTTCACTTTAGGCAAATCAAAAGGAATTGCCTGCCCTTTGTTCCTGTGGAGTGCTGAGGCACCCCTGGGTTCACTTTTCTTGAAGGAGGCTCAAGGTACGGAGACTAACAAGAAAAAAAAATCATAGACCCACTGGGCCCAGTG
Source organism: Sialia sialis (assembly GCA_009812075.1). Classification (NCBI taxonomy): domain Eukaryota; kingdom Metazoa; phylum Chordata; class Aves; order Passeriformes; family Turdidae; genus Sialia; species Sialia sialis. The sequence continues at coordinate 7,362,740 of VRYO01002734.1, read as the reverse complement.
GGGGAAGAGTCTGACCTGCCCAGGTCCCCCCAGCCCAGCACCCAGGTCTCCAGGCAGTGTCACAGCCACCAGACACAGCCTCCCTCACCTTTGTAGAGAAAGGAAAACTCTTGGATTTACAGTAATTTCACGACTATAAGACGCACCCTTAAAATTTTGATCAAAACCCAGAAGTGTGACTTATAATCTGGTGCGCCTTATATATATGGACAAAGTTCAGAAATTTGCCAACCCAGAAGTGTGAGATGCGGCAGCCGCGGAGCTGAGCTGTGCGCCACGAGAGCCACACCAGCCAACGCGGGGGCGGGTGAGAGTGCCAGGGCCAGCGGCACGAGGAGGGCACCTGGGGCTGCGTTTAAAGGCTGCGTCAATCTGTGAAAAATGTTTGCAATTTGAGCACCTGCCAGTAAACCCCAAAATTGCGCGATTCTGTCACTAATTCATTACTTTGTTGTGCATGGATCCTTGCTGCAAAAAAAAAAAAAAGTGCTTCTTATAGTCCGGTGCGCCTTATACATGGACAAAGTTCGGAAATTTGCCGACGACCTGGAAGTGCACCTTATGATCCAGTGCTCCTTATAGTTGTGAAATTACCATAATCCTCAGTGTACATTTCACATGCCAGATAGGGCTGCAAGTCTCACAGAAAAGCAGATTGCCACCAATCCTGCCACGCTCTTGTCTGTTAATGAAACCAAAGCTGAAGGATCACCAGAAATTCTGCTCACACTTCAAAGTATTTCCCCAATTACTGGTCAGCCAGGCACAGGGGCAGGGGGCATATCCTTGGCTGAGAGCTCACAAAAAGCCCACACTGCAAAAAGACCAACTGCTACAGAGATTAAATCTTCCTCCTGCACATTCTCCTTTCAATTCCCTGTGATGTCCAATCCAAACATGCTACAGGTGTATTTTTTAAATCAAAAAGTGTTTATTTCATCTCTCTCTCTCTTTTAGAATGACTTTCCCATCCCATGGGAGCTGTGCAGTGAAATGAGAATCAGGACATGCTGGAAAAAAATCTGCTTTTCACTTCTACCCTAACAGCAGTTTTAGGGGTCCAGCCAGGGTCTCTTGGTTTGGTGTGATAACAAGCACCATGTGAAAACTTGTGTAAAAGGGCCAGAAAGCTCTAAATAAAATAGGAAATGCAGGCCCTCATAGAGATATCAGGATGATTTAATGACTTAAAACTTCCTTTTCAGAGTCTTCCAATTCCCACAACTCTTATTTAGCTTAATAAGAGCTGTGAGCATGCAGATTTACTCACCAGTATTGGGATACCCTGCTTCCTTTAGCCTTGTGATGAATAAAAAATACTTCTTTTAGGGGCAAAAAAATAAAGGCTTTTATGGTCCAGGGAGTTTATTAACATGATTTTAGTTATCCCTTAGAGATTCAGAAAGCTGAGCAGTAATTCAAGACAGAAAAACTGTTTAAATTTCCAGATTTCTAGGGCAAACAGCAATTTCTTGAGAACTCAACTCATGAGGCCCTGGCACAGGTTGCCCAGAGAAGTTGTGGATGTCCAATCCCTGGAAGTGTTCAAGGCCAGGCTGGATGGAGTTCTGAGTAGCCTTTGTTGGAAGGTGTCCCTGCCTGTGATTTATAAACATCTGAGGCCAACATCTCTGCCATGATTAACCCTCTCTGATGCTTTTCCTGAGCAGCACAGCCAGCACATGTTGGTATCTCAAGGCAAATACCAGGCAACACTGTCCTGCCAGCAGGGCTTGCTTTGGAGGGGCAAAAATACCTCTGGTCCCTGCTCTGGTCCCTGCCTCAGCAGCTGCATTTCTCATTTCCTCCAGGCACTCAATGCACTGCCCACAGTGCAAGCCGGACAAGGGAAAAACGAGTGTGCAGCTGAATGACTTGGAGATCTTTGTCCTTAACATTGTGCTGGTGGCAAAGTTACACTCTTCTAAAGCAGAAGACCAGAAATGACAAAATCAGAACAGACTCCTGATTAATACAGCTTGCGTCCTTGCTTTTTACTGTGTCTGCAGTGACAAAAGCTGGAGATGGCTTTGGGGAGCAACTTTGAACCCAGACTGCATTAAGAAATACATTTTACCTTCCCCTGAATTTCCTACTTCCAGGTCTCAAACCCTTTAATGATCATTTTTCTCCTCCCATAACATTCCCTGTAATACATGTGCCACTGTAGGTTTACTGACTAAAACAACTAAAGAAAAATCTGTATGACTTGGCCTCTAATAATTTCATTTAATAAAAAAGGAAAAAAAAACCCAACAAAACAAAAAACTCCACGTGTTGTATCTATTTGCCTCATTGGATAGCTTTGGGAAGTGTTACCCAGCTGAATTTAACAGCACACTAAGCTGCTGCACTAGTGACAAATAGAGAGCACACTTGTTACAACAGTGTTAAAACTGATGGCAACAAGAACCCAACTCTTCCCTGGGATTTACAGGAATTTCACAACTATAAACTGCTGCAGATTATAAGGCGCACTTCCGGGTTGCCGGCAAATTTCCGAACTTTGTACATATACAAGGCACACCGGACTATAAGGTGCACTTTTTTTTTTGCAGCAAGGATCCATGTGCAACAAAGTAATGAATTAGCAACGGAATCACGTGATCGCGGGGTTTACTGGCAGGTGCTCAATTTGCAAACATTTTTCATGGATCAGCGTAGCCTTTAGGCGCAGCCCCAGGTGCCCTCCCCGTGCCGCGGACCCCGGCACTCCCGCCCGCCCCTGGTGCCGGCTGCCGCAGATTTCACGGCTCAGCTCAGCTTGAGGCAGCCCTGCCACGGCTCGGCTCGCACTTCTGAGTTGGTAAATTTCCAAACTTTGTCCATATATAAGGCGCACTGGATTGTAAGGTACACTTCTGGGATTCAATCAAAATTTTAGTCAAAAGGGTGCACCTTATAGTTGTGAAATTACTGTACTGGGAAACTTATGCCCATTTAACAACTGAGATCTCCAGAGAAATCCCCTTGTGCCTTACCCAGTTTAAAATTTTAAGAGAAATTGCAGTAGACAGCAAAAGCAGCATTCAAATGATCTTCCCACAGCAGCCCTGCTAACTTCAAAGGAGATTCATAGGGTACAAAGAACAATTAAGATTGGTTTACAGAACACTCTGACTCAATACAGAGCATCATTACTAAATTTTGTCCAGTATAGTGTATAATCTCAGTTACAGAAATTTTGAGAGACTTATGAGAAGCTAATAGGAGACATTAGATAACTAGCCTTTCTGAGACCAAAAGAGATCAAATTCAAAGCTGAAAAAACACTTAAAAATAATTATATTAGCTAAGAGCCCTCTGTGAGTAATATCCTTAGTGCAGTTTCTATGCCACTGGGAATGCAAAGTACAGGATAGCCTGAATACACATCAAGAGTTATGGCATAAAAGTGTTTTGGTGCATGGTACACAACCAGAACTTTGTTCCATCCTGTATGTAACCATCATGTATAACCATCTCTTGGGCCTATCTTTGACATCTGGTTTTAGCTTGCTTTTTAAATTAGCTATGATATTTTCATCACACTTTATTCCTCACTTTGGCCTTTTTTTTTTGCACTACATGTGCTGATAAAATACAGAGGATTTTGAGCCCTTTTGAGACAACAAATGCAGTATTTGAATATCAGGAAAATACTTTATGTGGGCAGAGAAATAGCACGTGCTCTGCCTTGTGCTAAGAAAACATCTCACAACTTGCAAAAGGTAACAGAATATTTATCCTCCCAGTAAAAGGGACAGAATAAGTTAACAGGCACATGTTTTTCATCCTTCATCTTCCAAGGTTCATCTGGCAAAAAAAAAAAACCAAAACAAAACAGAGCAAACAAACTGTGGCAGAAGATCTCTTGAAATAAATATTTCTAACACTTTGGAGCTTGTCAAATTTTTTGAAACAAAAAGTGTTGAACCTGCCACAATCTAGTCCCAGAAAGTAGCACTTCTGCTGGGAATGTGCTAATTTTGATGGAATCTTTAGAAAGGGTGTTTTGTGCTTTGAATGGTCTGAACATGAGAGAAATCATGGGCAAGAGCAACAAAGAGAGGTAAATTTGTTCAGGTGACTGAGACCAGCAACTCAGAGTTAGGTCAGAAAAATTTACTTTACCAGTTGCAGAGTTGAGAGCTGAACTTAGCCACTCATGTCCCAGGTGAATGTCTTTATTCTGCACATGGCCACTCTGTTTTCCTAGTCCAATTAATATTTAATTGTTTATGCAGCTGCAACAAGAAAGGCTGAGAGAAATCCAGCCCAGAGCAGCTAACTGCTGAATGGTTAGCATATTCCTTGGGGAAGTGGGAGAATGGAAAATGCTCTCATCTCTTTGTAGTTTGCTTAGAAAATATTTTTTTTATTTTACCAAGAACTTGCTCAGTTCTTGGGTTTTCACCCACACAAAACAGGAAAAAAGAGCATATTTGAAAAAAACCCACAAAACCCCAAAAAGCCAATAACCAAACAAAAATACCCAAACAAATCACAAATTTGAGCCTTTTTGCTAGACAGAAATATTTCTTCCACAGATATCCACAAAAGTGCAGTGTAACTTTGATCCCTTATGGACTCTCAGAGTTGATGAGACTGTCCTCACTTCTGCTGTTCAGCAAATGATTCACTAACTCCCCCTTTTTAGAAGACATTTCACAGCAGATTCTGCACCAGTAGCACTTAAACCCAGAGCCCTGCTGGTTTTTGATGGTGAAACTTTTCTCTCTGAGGACTGAAACTCAAGACTAGTAGAAGTGATCTGATTGGTCAAAGATTATCAAATCTTAACAAAATAAACTAATATTTAAAAAAAAATAAAAATACAGAATACAGGATATTTTCTTTTATACAGTGTCTTGGGTTGCAATATAGGAGGTGACCAAAAGTATCTATTCTATCACCATCTGTTGAAGGTGAGGGCAGTGATCCTTATCTCCATGGGAGATATTCTGCTAATGGGCCATCCACTGAAACCAGATGGGGCAGTGTTCTTTATCTTTTCATAACCCATCCTTCCTTCAGGGAGTTATCTTCTGCTCATGGCCATTGAGTCCCACTGTGGGACTGATAAAATTACTGCATCCCATTGGGAGATGCTCCAGTCAGGAGAAAGAGCCAAGGCCTTTCCTACTAAGATAAAAATTGAGATTTTGGAAAACCAAGGTAGCCCTTTTTCCACTGGATTCCAGAGGAAAATTGGACCCTTCCACATCATCACTGGACCTTCAGAGGCAAACTGCACCCTTCTACAGAAGCAGGGCTTCAACAGAACCACATCTGTCACTGCAGGAGGATGCAGCCACCACTGAATGGGACTGCTACCAACACCCTGACTGATGGGGTGTCAGGTTGTACTCTGACTTTGTCAGAGTTTGAGGTTTCTTTGTAGTACTATATTTCTATTTTAATTTTCTTAGTAAAGAACTGCTATTCCTAATTCCCATATCTTTGCCTGAGAGCCCCTTAATTTCAAAATTATAATAATTTGAAGGGAGGGGTTTGTGTTCCCAATTTCAAAGAGAGGCTCCTGCCGTTCTTAGTGAGCACCTGTCTGCCAAACTAAGACATACAGAAAAAAAAAAAAAAAAAAAAAAAAAAAAAAAAAAAAAAAAAAAATCTGTGATCTCTTGTTCACCCAAGCCTTATATGCAGGTCATTTCTACCCCACCCCCCTTGAGATGGAGCAGTTGTTCCCTTCTCTCACCTCCTCTCACCTGCCCTTTTCAAATCCCTCCCAAGGTCACTGTCTGTGTCTTCTCAGCCTGGTTCAAGCCCTCTGCAGTGTCAGAGGTGTGTGCCAGAGCAGATGCTGTGCATCACCTGATATCCCTGGAGACCTCAACCAGGATATGACACCACCAGCAACACAGTCCCTCCCTCCCCCTGTTCCTGGATGATTTTTATTAGCAAATTAAATTACCCAATGATGTAATCACTACAGCAGCCACTCAACATATTCCTTGCTTTACTTATCACAAATGTTTCTCCTGCTGATCTTGTCCTCCAGTGAAACTGCAAACCAAGCAGCACCACTGTGAATAATGAATGTTTCTTCAGGAGTTGCTCCAATTCACAGAAATTTCAAAGGGATCTGTGGGAATTGAGCGATTCCCACACCTCCCACAGTGCTAAATACCAGCTGCCCATGACTAAGTCAGACATTCCAGCCAAGGGGCACCTGTAGGTCACATAGCCAGGGATATTCCTGCAGGGGACCACGAGCTGTGTTGGGAGCTGCAGAAATCAGGCACTGATCTGTGCAGAGTCTAAATCTGCACCACATCATGAGAAAATGGCTCATCTTCTGGCACTGCAGAAGTCAGTGTGCAGTGGCAACGTTTACTGACCTATCCATACAATTGATGACACAATTAATGGCAATCTGGTTCCAGTGAAAATGCGTGTGATTGACCCTACTTCATTAGTCTGGAGAGTATTTTACAAACTGAGAGCAAAGTACTGTGATTTAACAGATGAACTACAACAGCTGATTCATTTAATCTTATTTCAACTCTGACAAACCCAGTTACCTTTCAGAGATAATATATTAATGAAATAGCCAAGTATTGGTCCAAGATTAAAGAAAGCAAGTGTCTTTTGTCTGGATTTGTATTTCAAATAGATTTCCATGTGCTTAACTTTATTGATTCAAGAAGTAGGTATATGATTAGACAGACAACATGGAGTGTTCCAGCTGATCTATATTCATGACACCACACAAAAGCAGTCAAACAGCATTTTAGCTTTAATCTCAGATATCTGACTCCACATAAATTCTTTTTCTAAGCCAGAACATCAGTTTATGAAGCTACAGCTGGAATAATGACGTGCAGGACAGCAGGACAGCTTTGCTAGTGACAAACAGCCTAAATATCTTTTAACTGCAGGGTGTGGTGGGACAGTAAATAAGGCAGCATTTCCTAGCCTCCTGCACTGGTGAAGGCACAAATACTAGTGGGTTCTCAGAGACTGCAAAGCAGTTTTGACATTGCCTTAAGTGGGCCAGAACTCTAGTCCCAAGGGGCAGGAGCACAGCAGAGCCAGCCAAACTTCAGAGACAAAGCACTACATTAATAAGAGCAAAAATGAAAACTATTCTGACAAAAGGCTTCTGCCAAAGCATTTGATTAATAGAAAGTTGATTTTTTTACTTCTGATTTCAAAATAAGTCTGCTCCTGTCTCTTTTCAAAGGTATGCTCGGCACAAACCAAGACAGACAATAGCCTTTTTCATTTGGTTCAAAGCTATTAAATTTTCCCCAGCCCTTGGGAAAGAACCATATTTCATTTTTGCTCTGGGACTGTTGTGGAGAGAAGAAGTGATCATTTTCACAGCACTATGGATGTGACAGGCTTTGGAATGGGAAGGAACAGGAGCAGATCCATGATCCTCCAGCATTCCCATACCCTGGAAATTGGTCTGGGCAGAATGGGAAAAGAAAACTGTATGCAGACCACATTAGGAGAAAACACTCTAATTATATCTGGTATTTCCAAAACACCGGAAAAAAAATCAGGGAACTAACAAAGTTCCCTAATTCCCCATGGCAATATGGTAATCCCAGTCAGCTCTGATAGCTCAGCATCTCCACAGAAAGTCAGAGCTGTTTGGCTCTCATTGAGAAACTGGCCCAAAATTATTAACTTCATTCAGTATGCTCCATTTCTACCATTACCTATGTGCTTTAAAGGAAAGGGAAACCTAGCTCAGATCACTCAGTTTCTATGCCCGTTAATACAGCATGCACTACAGAGCATGATCTGAATTAGGAACCCTATCACTCAGCCTGACTTGTCCTTGATCACACGTCCTTTAGAGACTGAGAGCAGCTGAGAGCAACAGCTTACACTGAATAAACTTCCAGAAAGCTCCAGCAGTGAGAAGCAGCATCAGTCCTGCCAGGGCTCAGGCTCCTGTGGGGATGGGAGGAGGAAGGGCAGCAGCTGGCACACACTGAAGCAGGCTGTGCTGCAAGGGGCTACTTGCTATCACCTTCTCCTGCTCAGGTTTTGTGAAGACACTTGTTCTTTCTGCCTTCAGCATTCTTTCAACACATCTTGCTGGCTTGCCTTTCTACACCGTTTATTTTCTAATGGATTCTTCACAAGGACACAATTAGCCCTCAGGCTGAGTCAAAGCAACAGGTGAATTAGAAGCCTAGAGGAATTAGGAGCCAAAAAGGCACTTGGAAATGAGCATTGAAAAATATTCAAGCCTGTCTCAGACCCTCGAACATCCTTCTGGTGTTGCAAAAGCCCACAGCAGATTGTTCTATTCTTTTCTTGAGGGATTCTGAGGGATTTAACCTTATCTGTTTACTTGCACCAGAAGTGTATAAAGCTTGCTCAGGGTCTGTTGTTTTCTGTAACTTCCATTTTACACTCCTGTCATACATCATCCTTACCTGCTTGCTCTTTTTTTGTGCTTGTCTTTTTTTTTTTTTTCTTCCTTTTTCTTCTTTTTTATTCTTTTCTTTCCTTTTTTTTTTTTTTTTCTTTTTTTTTTCTTTTGAAGATATGCTGTTTGCTGGAAAGTTCAGCCTGTGTTGATTAATTCAGCAGTTAAGTCTGCCTTTGTTTTTCTTGTGAATTTTAAAGCCGTAGATGGATAGCCCTCCATCAGTGATGTTATCAGGATTTTTTTTTCTCTCTAAAACAAGCAGTAGCTCATTGCTGATTTCCAGCACAGAATCACCAGTCATTCCCATACAGTTTGGCTTTAAGGCACCGAGTCCCTGGCTGCTTTTGTCTCTTACATAAAAGAAGAATCAGCCTCAGTAATCAGAGCTAAATCTCAACACGAGGAGGAAAAAACCAAACCCGAGTCTCCTTCCCAGTGCCAAAACCCCCACATGCTCACTGCACAAAGAGAGCACTGTTCAAGTCCCTTAGCCAATGCCTGCTAACCAAGGATCTTTTAATCTGGTTAGATATTTGACCAGTTCTTTGATAATGATCACCAGAAGACCAACACTTTTCACCCTGTTCAATTACCATAGAAATGCCCCTAAATTTTCCATTGGAAAATTCACCCGACAGTTTCAGTAATTTCTCACTTCACCTTTTACAATCTAAAAATTTTCATGTACAGGTGAGACATGAGACAAAAGACATTTTCACCTGATCCTATAAATTCCCTTTTCTGATTATTGCATGATGCTATAAAAAAACCAAACCCTGTAGGTTTGCCCTTCTCTCAAATCTATGCTTTTCCATATTCAGATTAAAAGTTTTACCTATAAATGACAGTTTTACTGTGTTTTAATTATATTGGCATTACAAGAAATATTTCCCCATGACAGGTAGATTTGTCTATTTCCGTGTATCACCCTGGTGCAAAATATTCTGTAGGAGAGCCAGATTCACGAATCTGATCTCTCAAATACATTTCAAAGCATCATCCTGCTGTGTGAATCCCTAAAGTTCAGCAAGGGTATAGGGAAGGACACAGATCTAGCCCAGTGCTGGAAAGAAAACACCACTGCTCATTGGGGTGGCTTGTTTCGTTTTATTGAGGGCTTCTATTCTCTAAAAGCTTGGGACAATAATTTCTGAAATTGTTGCTGCATGGAGTATTCAGGAAAATAAGGGAAATTAAAGCAGGGTGCTTCAAAATTAACGGATATTGCTCTCAGTATTAGTCAAAGGTAAAATGAGATCAGGACTTCCTACCACAAGTGAAAAGCTCAGCTGTTTCTGGCCAGGCAAGCTATTGCTGTTCATGGAGATGATCTAAGTTTTCCTCATCTCCTGGGGGTATTTTAAGTGATTTTAGTACATTCAATTGTCATAACAGGGGAATCAGGTTAGAATTTAAGCTACAAGGATGCAAGGCCAGGCATGAAAGATGGCAGCAAGCCAATGGGCCAGTTCAGGACTCTGGCACAACATCTCCCATCCACACAGGCTGGAATTAGATCTTCTGAGAAAAAAGTATTTGTTACTCCAGGATATAACAGTTTCCTACCAAATGAACTCACCTGGAAGACTGGAGGGTTTCAGAAAAAATATTAAAAGCTCTAAAAGACAGAGCAAGAAAAAGGTGTCATGCAAGTAATAGATTTTTTGCCCTTCTTCTGAATCTCTGGTTTCTAGACAATTTTGGCTGGAAGTTTTGATCTGGTACACAAATTTCACTACAGGAGTAATCACTGGCAAACAATTTCTAGTACTTGGAACTTGCTAAAGTGGTAAACTACTATTGTATAACTCCTATTTTCAGAGAATCTAGGTTGTATTAGCAGTACTGGAACAAAACCAAGCAGGCATGAAAGCATCAATTCATGTATTCTTCATGGATTTCCAGAGAGAAACTGAGCTGCACTACAGAAATGAAATACAGACACACTCCCTGCCCTCTGAATAGCCACAAACCTCTGCAGGCCTTTCTGTTGAGCTGCACTGCCAAAGGAAGCATCAGTGTTTCAGCCTCTCAGAATTACCAATTATTACCTACAGAGCAGAAAAAGCAGGAATGCAATTTTACAACTGTTTCTATATAAGACACAAGGGAAGAGTACAAGAAGAGTTTCTTTGGTAACTAATGACCAAAATAATTTGGGCTTCTGTCTGCTGAATATGAGTTACTGACGCAACAGCTTCTGAAAATACAATCAAATGAGTGAATTTTAAATATGATCAAGTACCAGAGGAAATCACCGCAGAGAAATACAGCTGAAAAAAAAAATCTCCTAAACAAACAGAATATTTCTTTAAAGGATTTTGAGCTCACCTCCTGCTCTCCTCAATAAAATGAATGAGACGCTTTCTCATCCCAAAATGAGAACAAGCACAGTAGCCTGAAAATCTGCCACAAAGGATCTGTTACAATGCCCTTGCAATGTTTTGTACTTGTAAGAACAGTTTCCACTGCAATATCATGTCTATTGCAAAAGGTTCTGGTTGAAATTGCTTTCACAGTTTCAGGCAATGCGATTGATGCATCCCTCCAGCTTAAAGACAAGGAGAGTTTTATTTGAATTTCATGGAATGGCTGAATATGGAAAACAAATGAAGAGAGGACAAAGGCAATAGGAATAGAATAACACAGTCCCATAAATGTACAACCTGACCATCTTCTAACTGAGTGTCAATACTATTACAGAAATGAGTAGTCAAGTCACCAGTTAATTTTCAGTTTTTTGGTTTTTTTTCCTAATTAACATTAAGAAAAAGATAAGGACTTAGCTATATTTGTTCAGTACAAGACCTCTCACTGCAGGAAAAACATTGAGATGTTGGCCTGTGACCAGAGAAGGGAAACAGAACTGGGGAAGGGTCTGGAGCAGAGGAGCAGCTGAGGGAGCTGGGGGTGTTTAGCCTGGAGAAAAGGAGGCTCAGGGGGAATTTATCACTCTCCATATCCACCTGGGCTCTTCTCCCATGGAAGAAGTGTTCAGAAAAATGGAAATAGCCACAAGTTGCACCAGGGTAGTCTAGATTAAATATTGGGAAAAGCTTTTTCCCTGAAAGAGTGGTCAGATATTGGAACAGGCTGCCCAGGGAAGTTGTAGAGTTGCTATACTTGGAATTGTTTAAAAAATGTCTGGGTGTGGCACAAGGGAACGTGGTTTAGTGTGGACTCGGCAGTGCTGGCAACAGTTGGACTGGATCTTAAAGGTCTTTTCAACCTTAAGGATTCCATGGATCCATGATTCTGCAGTTGTTTCAGAGAGAGGTGAAGTTTCCTTGAGGACATTGGCACAGTCAAGATTACACAAAGCACTGAGGAGTCAGTGTGTGAAATAGTGTTTACTGTGCATTGGCCAGTCAATCTTATTACACTAAAATATTTGCTACCAATTACAGGCCCCAGGATTTACCAGACTGTTTTTCCTTGGGGTTTTTTTCTTGGTTTCTTTGGGAGTTTTGTGTGCATGTTGTCTATTTGTCTTTCTAAGAAATTTGGTTCTCTGTAACAAATGGTTAGATCTCGAAAACTATGAAACTGCATGTAAATAATCAAGGATATCATCATACTTAAGTTATATAAAAGGTTTATCAGTTTCTATGTATGGGGAAAAAATTCTGTTCTGCCTTGATTTATGTGTCACAACAAATCTTCAGAGAGGTTCACACAGAGGAAGTAATAGTTTGTGTCATGAGATCATTTAGGAATTAACCATTGATACAGTAAACTTTGGGCACATTAGGAAAGTGTTGAAGGCCTAATTCAGTGCTGCATTTTTTTGAGATTTTGTTGAAAAGTTTGATTGTTTTCTTACTAAATTTTGTATAAGAAGAGAATGATGGTATGTATCTTCTAGGAGAATATCCTATGCCCTTTATCCAAGGAGAAACAGAGAAACATCCAGCAAGTTGCTTTGATATCCTTCCAGCTCCTACTTGAATGACAAAACCTATCTCAACTTTTGCTCCTTTGCTCTCATGGGAGAGCAATTTCGAGAGGGAGCTACCAATAGCCTTGTTGTAAAAATCTAAACCCCATGTTTTATCTGCATAAAACTGGCAAGATTTGAAGATTTGAGTATCTTTCATAGAGCAAGTGATAGCATTTTGGCTGGAACAGAGGCAGCAAACTTCAATCGCAGTACAAAGCAGGACACACTGTTCTGAATTTCGTTTAGTTATGTTAATCAGCTGAACAACTTGAGAGAAAAGCGTCATGAAGGGTAATCAAGGGAAGAGGTGATAAGGCTCATTTCCTTATCAGCTGGACAGAAAGTGGAACAGAAAGGGTTTATCAAGAAGAAAGGCTTAGAAAAAATTGTAATTCGAAAAAAAAAATGAAGCTGTTGTGTCTGTATTTCTAATATCCAGCAAAGTTAGGCACTTTATCCCAAATTGCCTTCCTCAAAGGTATTTTATACATCTCCCTCGAGAACCTGGCTCAGCGAGACAGAGATAAAGTAGCTGTTTGCTACTTCTCTTAGTACCAGCTTTTCTGTCTTTTTCCAATTATCAGCAGAGAAGCATTTTGGTGCAAACGCACTGTTTCACTCACATAACTCCAGGAGGGTACTTGGAGCACTAGAGAAAGTACATCACACTGTAACATTTCTATGTGCGGAGCTCGCTGGTTATTTGGCAGCTTTTCTATTTGTTGTTCTCACACCACCTTATTCTATCAAGATAATCAGTTTGGTAGGGTCTAGGAGAGCTGTTTAAAGGATAGAAGGGAGAGGGTCAGCATATGTTCTTTTTCCAATTCAGGAGGTAGCCACAGAGTGATTTTCTGTATCCCCTATGGGTGCCCAAGGGTGTTGTTCATGTCCTTTATTCAAAGGGGGGAATTATTTCCATGGAAAAGCATCCTGCTGCATGGAAGTTGTCCTGAGATGGCTGGGACAGGCTGAGAGCATTTTCCCCTCAGTGTAGATGCAGATGCAGCAATTTCTGACTCCATCATGAGCATGGGGGCTGTTTTGAGTAAAAGCTTGCTGTGTGGAAGTGTGTAGGCCTGTGAGTTTTTTATAAGGAATACTCTACAGATTGCTCTTTTTGCTGTTAACATGATACCTACCAAATTTTCCTGGCATGGGAATATTCTTAAGACAATTTGATGGAGGACAAGGTAGTTAATGTGTTTGTGCTAAAAAGACAGAGAAAAGACTTGCTACCTGTCAGACTGAAGAATTACATGTCCTACTCCTTTCAATCACATTCTAACTGGTTATATACTTCCCTGCGATCCCCACTGAAAATTCATTCTGGATGTCCATCTGTGATTTGATGTTGCTTTACAAAACCCTATCAGATATTAAAGTCCATTTGCTCTGGGGATTTCATTATGTGAATATTTCAAAATCCATTTGTCAATGAATAGCAGGATGGCCTGTCCTTTCTTGGGGTCAGTTCTCACTGAATGTTTGTTGCCTTTCTACTGACAGCTGAATGACAAACCAGTGCAAGCAGAACTATTTAAAATAATAAGAAGGAAGCCTATTTCTATGCTAATATGTTTGAAATACTACATTTCTCGGACAATATCATAATGTTGGAGTTTATAAAATGTCTATACAGTAATTGTTCTGTTGCTGTGCTAATAAACAAGGATTCATTATTCTAATTTTGTCCTTCATTCTCTGTAACCTTTGCTGAAAGAAAAAAAAATGCTCATAAATAACAGTGGTGATAAATTAACACAGGGAACTAGACATATTTACATGGACATAGACTTCATATTGAAACACTAATTACTGCAGGCAAATTTAGTTTTCCCTTTAATCAGATTTTACAGGTAATTAGCAGTTAACTAAGATTAATTACAATTCATTTTGTGTTAATGTCATCTTTTGGTCACAGAAAGTTTACACAGTATTTTATTTACCAGATGTAAAAGCTAATTCTTACATAGACATATCAAGGTTGTGCAAACATTTTTTTAGCTCACCCATCTCTTGGTTGTTTTAGAAATATGGTTTTACTGGAGAGGAGAGGAGAGGAGAGGAGAGGAGAGGAGAGGAGAGGAGAGGAGAGGAGAGGAGAGGAGAGGAGAGGAGAGGAGAGGAGAGGAGAGGAGAGGAGAGGAGAGACCCAGGCACACCAAAACTGCTGTAAAGCTGCAAGGTGTTCCACCCAACCAGACTGGCACAGAATTCAGCTGTAACCAAAAGGGTCACCAAGATTGTTGAGCTCAATCCACTCAGTGTGAGCCGACACTCCTGCACCCACCCTTGCAGTCAGATCCTGCAGCTCTGCAGCCTCTCACTCTCCCTTCCCAGTGCCAGCTGGGACTCTGATCAGTCCAGCTGCTGGTGAGCTGTGCTGCACTGTGGAACAAGATGTCCCACAGGTTCAGAGAAGCTCAGCTGCCTGGTGGGCTCTCCAGTTGTGTCCAAGCATCCCAGTAAAGCAGCACCCTGCACCCAAAGCCCTTCACATCATGGAGAAAAAGGATGTGTCCCAGGCAAGAGCTGTTGAAACATCTTACAGAGACATCAGAATCCAAAGCCAGCCTGCAGATTTGTGGCCAAATCTGGCTCTGGGAAAGATCTTAGAAAACATCAAGTAAAAAATTTTGCTTTGTAAAGGTTCAAGAGCCTGAGAAGATTGATATTCTAGACTTGGAACAAGGTTGCACCATACCAAGATGCTCTTGTTGTGTTCCCAACTTCAGTAAATCTGTAATTCTGGTTTCCTTTCCTGTCTTCTGTTGCAGTCCATGCGCTGTAGCTACTCAGGAGTATCACACAGGAGATTCACTGCCTGAGGGGCAGGTCCTCCCTGGATGAATGAACCTGACTCACCAAACTGACTTCTAAATTATTAGAGTCACCTTTTCCATCCCCTTTCCCAGGCCACTTTCTAGGGATATGTGAAGTGCCCTGTCAAATAATTGAGCTCACATTACAGAAGTTATTCTCTAGAGAACCAAAGCACCCCCCTGACCTGTCATTGTTCAGGAATGTGACAATGAGCAGCAAAAGAAATGGTTTTTAGGGCTCATCACAATAATCAGCAGATTATAAAAAACCAAATCTTCTGAATACCTGCTCAGAAAGTGAGCTGGAAAGGTCAGACACAAAACTCAAGGGAGGATTATGGGCTCCAGCATCTCAGAAGGTGTTACACTTTAAAGATCCTACTTCCTGGGGCAGGACGAAAATGATATTTTGGGCAGACCTCATCTGTTTAGAACAGAGACAAGGTGTATAAAATAAGAGGCAGTAGTTGAAATAAAGCATTAATAACCAGTTTCCAGGAAAGACAGTGTTTCTGCACAAATGGAAAGGGTGGCCCTGAGCAGAACTCATGAGATCTCTGTGAAAGTGCAGATCCCCCTGTGGCGCGTCACAGGCTTGATCTCACTCAGGTCCCACACACAGGACTTTTTTCTGGCTGCCCCCAAACTTTTACAGGCATGGAAAACTGTAGGATGTGGGTGACACCAAAACTCTGTGAACCTGGGGGCTCAGTGTCACAGTCAGGTGGGAAATGCTGAACTGATCTCTCCTCCTGTCACATGCAGCATGTGCTAACTGTGCCAGTCTCAAGTGAGAAAACATTCATTGATGGGTTTTAATACTCCTCTCTAAATCAAAAATGGCTTAAATGTCATAGTCTGATCTCGGACAAACAAAAACAAATGGACTGAAATCATTGTGCCAAATCACATTTCCCTCTTCTGTTTTTCCATTGCTTTCTACTTGTTGGCCTTAGTGAAACAAAGCCAAGAAAAATACAGAAGTATATGAACCAAAAGTGAAGAAGTGGATATAGACTGACCCATGACTGCTCACCATATCTGACAGTGGGGCACACTGAGCACTGCCCAGCCTAAATGAGGAAATAAATCTGATCAACAGGTGAGTATTTCATCAAACTCACTTGAGGCAGGAAAGCCGAAACACACTCCAGTTGTGCTCATTGCAAACCTTCCCAGCTGCAGTTACCAAAACCAAAAATCACATCTCTGAGTGTAAGACTAGAGTTTGAGGAAATTTTTCCATCAACACAACATGGAAAACTATTCCATTCTATCAATTCCCTGCTGCTCAAGTCTCTTGTGAACATCTGCCCCAGATAAGAACAACTCAAGTGCCTGGAGACCCTCAGAGCAGGGGGAGGAATGCCAAGTCTTCCTTGCAGTAGGGACACAGGGCCCTTGGGTTGGCCATGCACCAGTGGTTAGATAATTCTAGAGCCACAGTACAGCTGAACAACACAGACCCATTGGCATTCTATTTTTAACTTCTCAGATGAGTCATTTAGCAGTGAAATAGTTTAACAACACCCTGCTCTGGTAACCTGTTTTAATCTGCCTTATAGAATTGTTTTTAGGGGAAAAAGTGAAAGAATGTCCAGGGTGAACAAGTGATCTTACCGAGGCTGCTCTAATAATCAGCAATAAAATTGGAAACAGGAATAGAAACAGTGACAGTCCAATTTTCATACATTAATCCTGGAAGAGTACTTTTCCCTCTGAAACTGTGTTGCAGAGGTGATCACAATGATTGCTTGCAGCAGTCAGATCTCCTAATAGAAACAATAGCATTAAAATTAATTAATTTAAAATTAAAAGAATGAATTTAAATTAATGAAAATTAATTCTGCCCGCACATCAGATTCATCTTTGTGTTTTCCTAATTAGGGCCCTCAAGCTCTTTTGTTTATCAATCCTGCATCAGGAGAATGACAGACAGAATGTCACTGTCACTCTCTGGCACAGAGCAGTGTCCAGGTCCACGCTGAGCTGTGCAGGAGCTGTGAGTGTCCCACACTGTGGAGCTTTGCCAGGGACACATTTTGGAGTCCCCATGGCCGGGCCAGGGTGGTGTGAGTGCAGGGCAGGGCTCACACAGCTCTGCACCCATCCCTCTGTAAAATTCCTCTTCTCCCACTGGAGCAGGTGTGTGTACAGAAATGGCTTTGCCTTCCCAGCACTTCTTACTCTCTTATTAAAGTGGGGAGTGACAGCTCAGGCAAGACCTTGGTATCTGATTTTAGGACGATATTTTTTCTGTCCCCTTCATCGCACGACGTGGTGATTCCTGCAGTAATACAGCAGTGAACCTGGTGACACAGAAGAGCTAAATCTACCTCCCGCACTCCAGAAAGGTGAGCTGCCAGGCAGATAGAGGAGGACCTGTTTCCTCTTATTTCTGCACAATTCTGCATAACTCAAGGACAGGGATAGACCTGGCTCAATATTTTTAATGGCCCCAGCCATTCAGTTCCTTGAACCCAGCTCTGTAGGGTTCAAGGGACTGCCCTTATTGCTGCTGAGCAGTAATTACACTAGCACAACGACGCTTCAAAGAAAACACTTTTTAGCTGAAGTTGCTGCGTGTGTGAAACTAAAGTTATAAATCTGGCAAGATGGCACTGGGGGTCAGGATGACATCTGAGTGTTTGCACAGCACCGTGCACCAGCCCTGCCTGGGGCCCTTGAGCTGCACACAGCATTAATATCAATGTTCCCTGAGGACAGGGAGTTCATTAAACTCAGTCAGGAAGCAGTGAACTCAGTAGACAGTGGAAAAAAAAAAAAAACACAAGACAAATTAAGTGATACTTTATATTTCATTCGTGTGTAAGAATTCTAGAAGCTTCCACAAGATTTCAATTAAAAAGTCCTGCCACAACAAGCTAAGCAAACCATTTTCCAAGAAGAACTTAAAATCTGAGATAACTTTCAGTAGTTACATAAGACAGTCAAAAGTATTGTAATTTATGCAATATTTCAAATGCTAGGCAAGGACACAAAACCCAATTTACATCAAAGAAGTTTTTGTAAGTACTACATAAATTATAAAATCAGCAAGAATTTAGAAAAATCTTAGTTTTATCTGTCTTCACTAAGAAACTTTTAATTCTTTTCCCTTTCAATACTGCTCCGTTAACTACTGCTCTCTAAATTCTTTATTCTTTAAAATCCCTGAGGCTGTAGTTTATATTTCTGCAAGCACCATGTTGGAGCATACCAAAACCAACTTTTATCTCTTCGACAGACTTCTTATCTTCTATCCAATCCAGAGTATCATTACTTTTCATTGCAGCACTCCATTTTCTTCCTCTGACTTAATTTGTGCTCTTCTGATGCAATATTTGCATTCTTTCCCAGTATTTCCTTATGACAGAAATGCCTTCAAGAGCAGTCAAAAAAATTTAGTCACTTCTCCCTGATTGTGAGTCACTCTCCTCTATTCTGAATCGCTGTGAAACACTGCATTAAGTGCTATACTTAGAATATATTGCAAATAAAATGGGATTTAAAATACATTTCAACTATCAACTCATGTCATGTATCAATACGAGCAATGAATCAGGAGACTGCAAATACAAAACCATCTATAAGTTGAAACAAAATCCCTATCTTTCATGTCATTTAGATGAATAGGAGAGCAAGCTAGCTATCCTAAGGGATGGCAGGCTTTTAAGTCTGAACTATATTTTCAGAAGCTTTTGAGAAGTCTCATCCTCTAACATTAGAGGAAGAAGCTTTTAATGAGGTCTGACTCATTTAATTAAAGCTTGGCTCATGGATTCCCAAATGTGGTGCCTGGAAGTTTATCCTCAGTCTGTAGTTTTTGGGCCACAACTCACACTACAAAACACCCCCCCTGAAAATGTAACACAGTTCCCTCCTGGAATAAAAAGTCAAAGTTTTATCTGAGCTATTTCCTTATGCTATTCCACATCAGAAGATCCTGAATTCTTTTTAAAGAATTTCTAGCCTGTGGATAAGAAAGGGTGAAGACAGAGATCTGGATGTCAAAGGGTGAAAGCAATGATGGAAATGCAGAGATCATGCACAGAGGGGACGCTCTCATGGTGCTGGTGTACCTTGATTTTTCATTCCTTAACCACATTATAAATGTCAAATTTTACAAGAAACAACTGAGAACTTGACTCCCTGTATTTTGCAAGTTTCCAACGTATTATGGGACAGCAAAAAAATACCTACAGTGCTTTCTTAAGGCTACTATTCTCTGCAGGTAACCTTCAGAGCTGCTGCTTTTGTGTGGTATAACCCTTAGTCCAGATAGAATATGAACATGGAATAATTTTTTTCTTACAACGAGGTGCACATTATGAAAAGGATTAATGTAACCCCTCTTGACTGAATATTTGCAAGCAGCACCAGTCCAATTTTCTGCAATCATTAATGAAAATATCAATCTGGAATTTCCTTCTTCAGTAACAATACACAGCAGGAAATAATGCAGCACGACTGAAAGTGATTAATAATTCCTTGAAATAGGGCACTGACAAAATTCCCCTAGTACTTTCAAACTCCAGTGAAGTGAAATCAAACTGAACAAAACAACAAAGTGAGCCTTAGTTACTATATTGAGGATGAGAACAATGCTCTAGCTGAGTGGGTACACTATTTCCAAATCACACTAACACTTTTAAACTCAGAGAGATGCATTTGTGCTCCACAGACAAGCAGGAGGAACCCAGAACAAGCAGGACTCTGAAAGCAGCATATTTCAGGATAAAGCTCTGCCTTAGAGAGCAGGCAGGATTAGATAAGCAGAAAACCTGGCACTATATGGGATAGTTTAAAACTCCCAAACTGAATGAATACTTCAAATGATGTAGTAACATCATTTACTTCAATAAAAAATAGATATTGCAGGCTCACCAAAGGAATATTTCAGTATATTTATAGTCCTTGGGAAGTGTCCATAATTTCAGGTCTGATTTTATGATTAAATTCAAGGACTAATCTCAGTTCTGAGAGGTATTTATTCATCTGCTACCTGGGAAGGGGAAGCAGTGTGTATTTATCTTTGTGTATTAAGGTTAAGAGTATTTTCATTTAAGTTTAAGATGTGTCTCCTTGTTTGCTCTCAGTAAACTAGGATAAAACTTCATCCTTCATAATGCTGACTTACTTGATCAAGAAATAATCCATCAACAGATAGCAACACCAAATTCTTTATTTTACTGAGAGATGACGAAGAATAGTCTTAACTATTTTTCAGAAGGGAAGAATAAAATGCCAGCACTTAAAATGGAGAGCATCACTACTGAGTGAGGAAAAAATAAAAAAGAACTCTCTTATCTAAAATATGCTGGGGGGAAGAAATAATCTTCAACAAAACTCTGTACACAGAGATGCAAAATATCATCCTCACATGCACCTAATCACAACTGGTTCAGAACTGCCAGCTCAATGAGTGCCCTGGGGCCAACAACTGCTGCCTCTGAAATCCACACTACCAGAGTAAGAGCTTCCCTCTTGAATCAAAATACATCTTGTAAAGCCACCTTACACCTGAAAAAAGCTATTAACAAATAGTAAGTAGCCAGCAGAGTACAGTAATTCCACAACTATAAGGCACACCAGACTATAAGGCGCCCTTTTTTTTCCCAGCGAGGATCCGTGTGCAACAAAGTAATGAATTAGTAATGGAATTGCATGATTGCGGGGTTTACTGGCAGGTGCTCAATTTGCAAATATTTTTCATGAATCAGTGTAGCCTTTAAATGCAGCCTCAGGTGCCCACCCCGTGCCGCGGGCTCCGGCACTCACTCCCACCTCCAGCACCGGCTGCCACAGCTCTCGTGGCGTGCGGCTCGGCTTGCAGCTGTGGACTCTCACGGCTCACACTTCCGGGTTTGCAAATTTCCGAACTTTGTCCGTATATAAGGCGCACCGGATTATAAGGTGCACTTCCGGGTTTCGATTAAAATTTTAGTCAAAAGGGTGTGCCTTATAGTTGGGAAATTACTGTATTTAAAATAGATGTCCCAAGCATATGGCAAAAAAAACTGAGAACATGTTTAAATAATAATCTACATTATTAAGAAGATTGTCTATGCAGAAATCTTGTGAATAATATATAGGAAGCAGGTAATTAGACCTATTATTTCTATAATGTTGCATGAAAAACACATAAATAAATATCTGTACAAGCCCACACATGGACATATATGTTATCCTTAACCCTTTCACACCTCAAGGCACTTTAATTTTATCTCCACACTTTAGTTATGCCCTTTCCTAAAAACGAAAGACTTAAAATGGTTGCTTCCTATTTCATTATCTGTCTCATCCACTTGATGCAGGTCCTTCTGCTGTATGGTGGCAACAATAAATAGCCCATGAAAATATTAAGCTTGATTTATTACTCGTATTATATCATGTTTCAATGATCACCTAAAATTTTCAGTAAAGGAAGATCTTTGGAATAGATGAAGCAGCCTGGAATGCCTTTTGATAAAAGAAGAGACAGCACAACCAACTTTTTGTAGTCCTTGAAAATAAGAAATCGAAAGCTAGAATCCCTGATTTTCGTTCTTTTATTTTTTTAATGCAAGTATAAATCTAGCTATATATAAAATAAATGGAATTTCATTCTTTATTTATATGACAATCTAAAATCTTTCCTGCAGTGGATTGTTTCCCTTGGAGAAGCAGGAGAACCTTGAACAAAAGCATACAAACTGTGATAGCCCAACAGTGATGCAGAAGGCAAAGCCCCACCACTGTGAATTTTATGGTTCTCTCTTGAGCTCTTCATAAAAGGAAGAGAATAAAAGAAAACAAAATGTGTTTTCATGGGTACTTCTAAAATTAGTATTGACAAATTCCCAGCTGAATGTCATTGTTTGATCTATGATTATTGTATGAGTAAAAAATTAAAAAAATAATAAATCTCCTCTACACTAAATAGATCTACTTGCCTGAATCAGGTGTGCAGGATTTGCCCATAAATATGGCACAATCAGTAATATACAGTAAATATAAAGTATATTTATATATGTATATAGGTTATAATTATGTATATTTATATTATATCTATTTATACTTTTATTTATATTATATATATCTATACTTATATTTATATAAATAATAGAAATAAAAATAATATAAATACTACTGTTGCAATAGTAACTGTGATAAAAACTTATACTTTTTTCCTTCCAAATACATAATTAATATGCTCATGTAACTAGAGAAAAAAAGGAGTGCAAAAAATAGGAGTGAAAAGGGGGGCATGGAATAGCCTGGAATTTAATAAACACGGGCTAAAATTTAGATAATTTCTATTTGTAATACGTCTTGACAAAATGAGCGTTATTGTGACATTTTCATCTGGCTCCAAAGTAGCTGAAGTTTTTTTGTCTCACCTGGATTTGGAGGAAACCAAAAGCAGTGCCATGCATGTGGAATCTCAATGATGAGAATGAACACTGATCCCCTCACTCCCACATAGAGAGAGCAGCTCACCAAGTTAGCAATTGTTATTGAATGAATTCTGTCTTTAATTGGAATTATTTCACACCTGAAACTAGCTTGCATTTATCTCATTAGTAGTCACTTTTTTCCCTTTCCCCTCTGTACCTCTTATTTCTGCCCATCTCAATGTGGTCCATGTTGTTTTTTTGACAACAATCCCTGGGGCCATATCTGTTGCTTGCTGTAATTTTTATTCAAGTCAGCACAATACAGCCTAAATTGTTCCTGGCTTTCCAGTGGTATTTCAATAGTGCATATCAATATACAATAATAAAACATCTGTGTGGGCTGGGAGTGTTCTGGGTGCTTGGCAGAAATCAGCACGATGTCACAGCCTCCCCTGAACTGAGCCTCTCCAGATTCCAATTTGGCAGAATCCTGAGCACGCCCTGTGGGTCCCCATGAATCCTGCAGGAGGATTAGTGCCACTTGCAGCCTCTGCTCAGGACATGTTCCCTCCCTGCAGAGCTCTGTGGGCACAAATGCTCTCTACAGAGAGAAAGGTCTGGGCCATGAACTCTGCTGACAAGAGGTTATTGACCTGCTGGCTCTGGGCATCAGGGAAGCCCTGAATTTTCAAGAATGGCACACTGACTTCTGCACACTCATTTGAAGGCTTGTGCTAATCTAACTCGTTTGGCTGGAAACTTTTAAATGGCACAGTTTGAAACTCGATGGTGTGGATGGTGTTAGCAAGGCTGACATCTCACCAAAACTTTATATATCAACAGAAAAAAAATAAGAACAAAAAAAAAAGGCTGCAATTTGTGATAGTGGAGTCTCTGGATTCCGACAGCAATTTATTAAAAACAAACAAACAAACGAACAGCAGAACCAAACAAGATCGAAGAGTTTACAGGAAAACAAACAAACAAACAAAAAATTAAGGAAGCTAGTGAATGTCTCTTACAAGAATACAGGGAGATGAGCAGATGGATGGAGAAAAAACACAGAAAATTATGGAAATTAGGGAAAGCCAAACATTACAGCTATAAATCTCCAGTGGTTATATTCTGTGTAGGTATTAAAGAATTCCAAAGCTCTAAAATTGTTTCCCTATTCAGACCTTCACAGAAAATAAACCCATTACTTAATGCTGATGTGACTGTCCAACACACAAACCCCACCCAAACGTGCAATTCCAGCTGGAAGCCATTAATCTGCCACGACTCCTTCAGGCAAACTACATTTATTCAGGTAGAGTTTACAAAACTGCTGAGTCTTTACTAATGAGTTTCCCCTCTGATGTATCTGAGACAGAAAACCATCAGCTTCCCACTTCATTTGTGGTGACATATGCTATTCCCTTGGGAATTACTGTAGCCACCCAGGATTTGCAGCCCACTCCCAAGCTGCAATATTCCTGTCACTAACCACTGTGAAATCTGAATTTCCTTGCTTGAGGAAAACTTGTGGGACAAGTGCTAAAAGCTATAGGAATCCTGAGAAATGGGAGCCAAAATGAACAATTTCCAATGCTTTTTTGCTCAGAAGCTCAAGCTTCACTTTCTAGACAGACTCTTCTTCAACATCAACTCAAGATTTCCCGGCGTTGAATTCCTGAATTCTGGTTCTCTTATTCCTGAAAGTTCTATTGCTGAAAAGGGAGTCTCAGATCTCTTCCAAAACACACAAAGTGTCAGGAAGCTTTACAGCTGTGATCTGGACAGAGTTACAGCCCAAGTCAGAAAATGGCCATGGACAGGGAAAACTACTGCGTGTGCTGCTCAGCCAGCCTGTGCCACTGCTGGGCTCCTGTTCCAGGCATTCCCCCTCAGAGGCATTAATCTGAGTTTCTTTATTCCTGTTCATCCACTAATTTTCACCTTTGGATTGAATAAGTTTGAAATCCCTGCCTGTTCCACCACATTTGACTGAAATCAGCTGCTGGGTTATTGGCAGACATGGACAGAAGGGTGAAGGCACAGACTGAGAGCATGGTTAAACTGAATCAAACCTAGAGGTGCTTCTTCAAGGAAAAGTTGTTGGTATCAATGTGCAAAGACTGTATCCTACCAGAATGTACAGTTTTAGGTATAAACTAATCTTGCAAATCACTTTATTCTACTTTTTTTTTTTCGTATTGCTAATGTGAGTGATGCAGATACTCTTTTTCTCATTCCTCAGCAGCCACTATCACTTTCTATATTTCCTGCTGCATTACCAAATAAAGAGTAATTTCAGATCTTTTGCTTTCAAAATTACACTGGAACTACATTAATGGTCAACTCTGGTTGCATTGCTGTCTTAGATCTGGTTTCAGTGTAAGCAACTGAGACCTTTCTGCTGAATGAATTCCAGCAAGCAGACCAGTTCATAATCACTTAGTTTATTCTTCCATAACATTCTTGAAGCAAAAGATTTCAGATTATGTGGTTCATATATGTGAAGTTTATCTCATGATAAATACAGAAGAGGGAATCTCTTTTGGATGCTAGAACCTCAGCCAGAGGAGGTAACCCCAGCTGTAACTCTTTCAGGTAGAGGAGAAATATTCTATAAAATCCAGGCAACTTTCTTTCAATGAAAGTTGAAATAATATTTCTATATATTTTGTGAAAAGCATCTTTTAGTCATTCATAAATGTATATAATTTTTATTTGAGATGAGGTATAAAGAACTGTTATGGGATACAAAAGACCTGGAAGAATGAAAACTCGTAAGATCTTTAAGCAGAGCTTTAGCTGGAGCACTCTCTTAAGAAATTAAATATCATAGCTCTGCAGGATTTCATGGAAGGCAAATAACATCAGCTGTTAGAGAGTATTGCGGGAAACCAGAAATAAATTAAAAGTCACAAAAAAATGAATATCTCTAAAAGAGTAGGTTTCTGTTCCCTAATCACTGATGCCAGGTGCTATTTTAAATGTCGTGGTCTAACCTGCTTGGCTTCCTCCTCACTCCAAAAAGATGTAGGTCTTTAGTTCTCTCTCTGTGACATGAAATAGCACTAAGCATTTACATTCAAATAATTGAATGCCATTCTTAATGCCAGGGGAAAAAAAAACCCAAAAAAGCCTACATAATCTTATCTGAAGTCATTTGCAGACAATGAATGTCTGTGATGTAATGACTGCTTATGTGTAACATGGTTTGGGCCTGACTTCAATCTGCCAATGGCACCAACTTCCAGCTCTTAGAAATAAGAAAGGCTTTTTTTTTTTTAGCAGTTATCACGGCAATTCAGACTTCAGTCTGGTTCCTACTAGAACAGTCTCACATAAATTTCTATTTATGTGTGCTTGTAGGCCCTCTGCTTTAATTCCTAGAAAAAAATATAATTGATTTTTCAGCAATTCAAGTATACTGTAGGTCCATTAAACAAATAATATAATTTAATAATGACTCTAATGACTAATGATATCCCCACTTATAAGCAGCAATGAAGTTTCTCAATATTATCTTTGCTCTGGTACAGTAGGGTTATTGAGGAAAATGCAAGTTTACTGCCTGAGGATGTTTTCAGGTTTATTGGTCAAAGGGGCTAAAGTGAGTAATGATTGTTTCATGCTATTTCAAATAGAATACCTTTATCAGAAATGAAGCATTGCTTCCAACACTGCACTTCAAATAAGGTGCTCAAGTCACTGCTAGACTATTCCTAAAGGAACTTCCAACATCCTATTAACTCAAGTAAATTCATGCTTGGTGCAACATTGGCTTCTCCTGTGCAGTGATATTAATCTGAAAACACCTCTCAAATTCATGCTGTGCTGAGCAGACATTTGTCTGTTTACAGGTATCAAATAAAAGCATTAAATACCACACATTTTTCTAATATATTAGCAATAAAACTGAAATATCACAATGGAATGGAGCGAGCTACTCATAATAACGCCACACAAAAAGTTACAAAGTATTATTAAAAAAGGCAGCCACTAAGTATAACTAGAAGTCTACTTATCGAGAGATATCTATTTTATCTTTGATGTGTGCAAGCTGAAAGAGGGACACAAAGAAGTATTTTCTTAGAACTACACCAGAGAAAAAGCTTCCAAAGGGCTCTTTCCTGCCCAATAGAGGAATATGTACAAAAACTGCATTTGTTTTTTCTCAGGAGCAGACATTGGACACAGAGGGGATGCCTCACCCAAATTCACCATCAAAATGTTACTGACAGATCAGACAGCAGAGTTGCAGCAACAGCAAATGTGCAATTTAAGATTTATTGAATAGCTCCTACAATTCAAGGGTACTTCCAGCAAAACTGAGCCCATGATTCTTTCCTAATACACATCTGTAAGCAGACTGAAGACATTTTCCAGCATGGATATCACTGGCATCCTGAACTCAGGAGAGGAGCAAGGACTGATGAAAGCATGGAATAAATCAGAGTGTGCTGAAAGAATGCTCAGAGAAACAGTAAAAAGTCCTAATTTTTACTGTCTTTGCGCCTCAAAAAATTCCAGGATGCTTCCCTTTTTTATTGTCCATTGTATTTCTTAAACATCATGTCCTGAATAACTTGGATATCAGATGAAAAAAGAAATCAAGCCTGTGGCTAAATTCTGGAAAATGTTAGTCATCAAGAGCAAATTGCTAAGAAATAGAAATTTACTGAAGAATCATAGATATGCAAGAGTTCATGGAAGATAAATAACATGAGCTTTTAGCAAGCATTGTAAGTTCCTGGGAATGAAACCAAGAGTCACAAAAGAAATCAATAGAACTAAAAGGAAAACAGTGTTTCTAGTAGTAGGGCTTTGTGTCTCCAAATAACACTTGCTTTGTAGGTACTTTTAAAATAATGCTAACATTTCAGGAAGCCTTTTGAGTGCAATTCCTGGTTACACTGCATTCTCTTCTTATTTATAAATAGAAGTTCCCAGAATTATGAATTTAGTTTACTTTGGGGATTTAAATGCTTTTGTTTTTCATTAGTGTTTTCTGTCATGATTTGGAGAAGATTGAAACTGGAATATTTAAACAGTTTTCTGTGAATATGGCAGACTTCATCTTGTTCACTTTATCAAAATAATGACAGTGGTTTGTGCAAAGATTGGGATGGTCCAGGTCCTCCAGTGGATCAACCTGCAGAAATGGAGCAGCTCAAGGGCTGCAGAAACCTTCCTGCAGCTTACAGAATTATTTCCTATAAACTCCTCCCAAGAATTTTCCTGCCACAGTAGTGATGAATACTGTTCCCATCCAGCTGAGTAACCCCATCATCCAGTTCTAGAAAAACAGCTAAAGTCTTGGAAGCAATTCAATATGAAAATACAATAAATGCAGCTTTGTAATGTTCGCCATGATTCCATTGTTGGTGAAATCTCATGTTCATTGTTTTCTTTATGCTACAGAAATTTTCTGGGATCCAAGTTTTTATTCTCTCTCTTGATAAATCTGCTAAGCTGGAGCAAGGGACTGATTTTTTTTTCCTTCAGAGGTACAGACAGAAACCTCAGAGATGCCCACCAAACTCTGAGGGTGTGCCCTAGCACATGGAGTTTGGTCTTGGTCACTCAGTAAGGATCTTGCTCCTTGTAAGAATCAGTCCTGAAATGAGATTTCAAGCTATGAAACAACAGAGGCTTCCATCTCTTACACATGGGCATCCCTGAGTGCACACCATGTGAAATCCCCACCGCTCTTAGGAATGCATTTAACACATAATATTAGAGATTTAGTGATATTTCCTGTTGGGTAAGAGAACAAAGACTTGCTGTTCCTAAGACTAATTTGTATCTAACATTTAAAATCTCATCATCACATAGCCTGCTGCTATTTTATTAGGATGTTACATTTTTTCAAATAATAAAGACAACTTAAAAAAATGAAACAATACAGAAAGGGATTTAAAACTGAGAGTTTGGTAATCGTAAAACAGAGATGAGATACTAGGAGAGAGAGAATGATGAAATTCCCCTCAGAACTGTGTTGCCAGAATTACTGCAGGCAAAAAGCAATGCAGAGCCTCTCTTATGTGCCACCGAGGAGAGGAGAGGAGAGGAGAGGAGAGGAGAGGAGAGGAGAGGAGAGGAG
>VRYO01002734.1:7313117-7334097 GCA_009812075.1 Sialia sialis | reverse complement strand
CAGAGTCCCACTGAAGAAAACACTAATTTTCAAAAAGTCACACTCCTTTTTGGATGAGCACATTATTCATTCCTAATCATTGAGCCTCAGTATTGCAATGCTCACAATGTATAACCCTGCTCTTTAGGATCCTTATCAAACACTAGGAAGAAAATGGCCTTTTTTTAATCTTATTTCCTTCTGTTTCACTGTTTGTGCTCATCAACAACATGATCTCCTGCTCTACACTTAATTCTTCATTTCCTTGGAAACAAAAAATATTAAAATGACCAGAGCTACCAGATATTATTAAAATATTAATAAATACATGATAACCTAAACATTGAAGTTAGATTTGTGACTAAGAGAAAATGAAGGGTTTTGAAAGTCAATTAAATTACAAAAATTAAATGTAAATTTGAACAATTATTTGACAGAAAGGACAGTATCTCAGCTACTCTTGCCACCTCTAGGTGTGGTCACCTCTGAGCCAGAATTCAGAATGACAGACCCTTTCCAGCATGGCAAGGAAATGTTCTCCTGTGATGAATATCTCAGTTTGTACATGGGTGTACGTGTGTTACTGAAACATTATTATTGCTCTTTGATAACACAGCTCCCCACAGTAGGTGAAACAATGGAAAAAAGAGAGGCTGCTGGACCAGTGGGTTTCCATGGGAGCTAACAGATGTTTTCCAAAACATTCCATTTTTTTGTGAGAGTGGAAAGCTTCCTGTTGTTAGGACAGGTATTTCAATCCAGTTCCTGCTCTCATGGTAAGTAACACTTCGATTTGCTTTTGCTGCTTCTAAGGAAATAAAGTTTTTTTCCCTGTGAGATCACATAAATTGCAGCAGTTCAAATGGCTCTGTTTTACTGCTAGGAAAATGTGCAGGATCAGGGAGTCTATGCCAAGGGTATGGTAGAAAATTATGCTGGAGGTGGGAGGAATGCACTGTGCCATCAATTCAGTACACACTGACTTCCAAAGTTCAAAAGAGACATGGTAAGTGCCATGAGAAAAGCTATCATAAAAAAATCTTTTTGCAGAAGAAGACAATTATTTGCTAATAATATAAGACATTGCTTGTGTAAAAGGGACAGAAAAAAGTCTTAAATGGGTAGAGAAAAAAAAAGCAAAATCTCAGTATGTAGGTGGAAACTGTATCTACAAAGGAGATGAGAAAGGAATTAACTCTGCTAAAATTACAGCTCTGGACACTGCCAGTGACTCTACTAAAGATTCTGTGCCTGACTTTGAGGAAGTCAGGCACTCTCCTCTTCATCAGTGAGCATAAAACAAATTCTCTCTGCAGGCCAAATTCTGCCTCCTCTGTGTGTGGAACAGGAATAAGAAAACTCCATTTGTCAATTTATACTGCCAGATTTTCATGGCAGTGTCTGATAAGAACCTGACACAATGAGGTTTTGATCTCTGATGCTTTCTACCATATAAATAATGCCAAAACTCGACTCTGAGTCATTTAAATATCACTCAGTGCATGTCAGATAAAAGCCTCTGGAGGTTACCACAAGGTTTGTGATGTTCAGAACCGGGTCAATGGAATTCTGCAGTCAAGGTTAATAAGAGAAATTGTGCCTACTCATGTTATGCACTGCCAAACAACAACAAACACTGCCAATACCTAATTTTAGCATCTCACATACAAGGTTGTTCTTAATAGGAAAAGCTAACAGCCCTTAGGAACAACAAGAGCTTCAGTGAGTTCAAGCATCAAACATTGCATTTTTTTCAGTGTATTTTTCAGGCAATGTGCAACATAAATCCTTGAAAATATTCAACACTGGTCTAGCTCTGCTCCCACTAAAGCCATCCATAAAGTCGTGTTATCTCTACTGGCAACAGAGAAAGAGCTTTTGAAAATCTCACCTGTAATCAACAGCAAGAGACTAAACCTACCTTAAGGTTAAGGTTACACAGGCAGTGAGTTGAGCAATATCAAATTCACACCTCAAGGTTCATGAGCTGCAGTTCAGCCCCCTGTACATGTGTACTGTGCAGAAGTTCATTTATATACCCCACACACCTCCAGCTGCCTCAGACACTGCACCAAGCAGGTGCTGCTCACACCTAATGAGGTCTCTTCAATATTTCATTTGATCCTCACTGCATGTGCAGCCCACAATCCCAACCTGCTCCAGAGGCAGAGTTATCAATTTTCTCACAGTGGTTTCTATGGAGCTCATCACTACAATAGTGTTTCAAATATTCATCACTTTCTTTCCACAGCACCTCTGCATGGTGAAGATGTTATCCCATCACACAGATTCGGAGCTGAGTCAGAGAATGATTAAGGTCAAACATTTTGCTAATTTAGGGTGTTTAATTTCAGATGCCTGGGATCTGATTTTATTCAGAGCAATTATCATAACTTTATATAGTTTAGTATAGCTCCTATCTAGTTCAATTGTAGCTAGAACTGTCTAGCACTTCTGAAAGTCAGAAAAAGAAAGTTTAGAATCCAGACTCTTACTTAACAATTATATCCAGCTGAGCATTGGGAAAAAAAAAAGGGACAAATGGGGAAGAGCTAAACCTGTGAAAAATTTGGCCGTGGGGATCACTCAGAATGATGTAGAAACTACAGCACAAAGGTGTGAAGGGCCCCATGACAGCATTTAACCTCCTCAGCTGTCAGAACATCTTTCTTCATCCTCATACTCCATCTGATACCTTCAACAACTGAGCCTGAAGTCCTAGATAGTAACACATCAGTGTTAGACTCCAAAAATCACTCTTCATATCAAAGATTGCTCTTTTGAAAGTCCTTAAATAATACATTTTGGCTTCTTTCAAGTTTCACAACGTTTGGTTCAAAACTTCCTTGCTTTTTTCTCTGGATAGGAGATGTTGGTTTTGAGTGGGTATTTCCACTTAGATGCACATATCTGCATTTATTGCTTGATAATATATTGACATAATGAAAATAAAAGTAGTTCAGTAAAGGGCTATCAATATTTCATTGAAAAATATTTTTTAAAACCAGTATTTATTGGAGGATTTTTATCAAGGGTCAGAATCCTTTTCTTTTGCAGAATACAAGGCTGTTCAGCCAGCCCTATGCCACTAACATTGCTGGAGTCAAAGGGAAGGGGAAAGACCACTTGGAATATCTCAGGACAGAAACTATCTATGGCTTCAGATGCAGAATTTCCAGAAAGACAAGAAGCAGAGGGTGATGATTATTTATTTTACTAGTCACTCTTCCTCATCCCCACAAATACATTTTTAACACATGACATCTATTTCTCCAAGGGAAGGCTCCCTCTCCTCCAGCCTCCAGACTTTCTCTAGGTCCTCTTGCCCTCATTAGTTGTACCTTAGAGAAACTGTTGTCACTGTGCCATGCTATGAAAAGCAGAAAGAGACAAATTCCAGGGATTTTCCTGAAAACCTCATCATATTTCTTCTTCTGAGGCTAGCAACCCATGGGCACAGAACCATCTGTCTGGGGGGGCAGCAAAAAGCATCACTGTTCACCTGTCCCTCATGCCATTCCTGCTTGCCCACTAAGGAATGACACATTCTCTGCTCTGCTCAAGGGAAGCAAGCACATTTGCAGATTATAAAATAACTGCTGTCACTGTGACAGGAGACACTGAATTTTCTGGGAGAAAGGCTGATTCAGTGAAGAAAGCATTGAAAGCATGGGAGGGAAGGGTTAAGCACTGGGTCTGAGACCGAGCTGGATCATCCCTTCGTGCTCTATTCTCTCCTTGTGAAGGGAGAAGCAGGAATTAAAGGTAAGAGGGCAGCCTCTTACAGTTAGGAAAACTGAGCAGGGAGCCAAAAGATTCTGCTCAGGCTTCATGAGCTATGCCAGCATCCCAGCCACTGAGGTTAAACTCATTCCCAGTTGTGAGCACTAAGCTGCAGGAGGCAATACCAGTGCAGCTGACAGGCACTTCTGGGGCTCATTTTGTCCTGTCACTGCAAAGCTCTGACCCACAGCACTTGGATATTTTTTTGACACAAAACAGCAGATACAATGAAATTCTTCTTCCTTCAGGAGCAAATAACAAACCACTTCAAATTTAGAACCATCTGCAGGGGAAAGGCATTATTTTCTGCTGTAGGGATGAGACCTTTTTTGAGAGTGGTGAACCAGTCTGCTTTTATTTCCCTGGTCAGTTATTATTTAGGCCAGTAGAAATCCAGTGAAAGTTGGAAAATGCTGCAGCTCCAAGGGGAGAGATAGTGCCTAACACCTTTCTGGAAGCATTTTAGATTTATAACAGTGATTTCTTGCTCTCAGGTTCAGAGTTCATTGAATGCTGCCAGGCACAAGGATTCATTTTCATGGTGGGTTGTATGTCTATCTGTGTGTGCACATATGAGCAGGTATATTCAGTGTGCACATATTCTCCTGATGGACCATTAATATCCATGGTTGCTTTCTAGAGTCTGGTTTAGGGGGAGATTCTTTAAATCACTGTCAAATCTCCAGAAGTGCCCATAAAGATCCAAAGACCCAAGTGTGCCTGATCTCATTTAAAAGAATCCAAATGTGAGTAGTGGAATGAATGGATGAATAAAAAATTGTTAACATTCTCAAAATGCTTAAGCAATGTGGGACATGTCTACAAACTGCCTGAAGCCAGTGCTGACCCAAACTTTGTCTCACAGCACTGATCATCCCTGCAATTCGTGGGCTTGGAGCCTGAAATGCAGGAGCAACATAGCCCTGGGCAAGCCACTTCATCCTTGAATTAGGCTTCTCTTTCTGCCAAGTGTGGGTAATGCTGTTTACCTACATCACTGAGATGTCAGAAAGAATATTCTTAAAAGCAATTCAAAGACATAAAACGTGAAGAATGTGTTAGGTATGATTAGTGTTACACGTAGAAGGAGACATTTTATAAACACACACCTTTCTCCAAGGAAGATATATATATATATATATTATTATTATATATATATATAACTTAACTCTATAATTAAAATTAATTTTCATTAATAAAATAAACAGTTATTGAAGAGCATATCTTGTCCTGAGGTCTTTCAGAGTCTGTTATATTCCAACTAAAACCAAGAAAACTAACTATATTCTATAACTAAAATAATACTTCAGCTCCATTATTATCTCTTGCATGCAAAGGAAAAGACAAAACTGAACAGGGCTGTCTAATCTGAAATCTGAGAAACCGCTGCCTTTTCCTTCTTAATACCTACCGAAAGACCACCCTCAGTTTCCTGAATTAAAAGCTGTCATTTGACTACACAGGAGTTCAAATGTGCTTGTTTCAATGTGCAATTTTTTAGATGTTTTCAAGAGAAAATGGGGGGAAGAATAAATGACCAGTGACGACAGAAAGCTTTTAAAAAAGCATTCTTTTTAATAAGTAGGAAAACTGAGCCTTCAGAGCCAATGCATAAGCACCTGCATAATTGGCTGGGTTTTCAAGAGCACTGAGCTTTCAGTGGTCCCCAGTGAGACCAACAATAGCTTTTGGATGCTCAACAATTTATCACAACTCAACAATTTCTCCCCTGGGCATCATTTACCACCAGTGTGGTGTACAGAAAGTGGAGACAGTTGAGTTGGACATTTTTAGTTGGACTTGGAGAATTAACTCTGTTAGGCTCCCTGAAAACAATAATTCCACTTATTATTCCTGGATCTTACAGCAGTAATAAAATAAGGAAAAAAAAAAAAAAAGCAAACCAGACTAAATTTAAATGAACCCCGCACACTAGGACTCAAATGCAAATGCTGTATCATGCTGGTAAAGGTTACATAAAGTAATGATTAATTAGTCATTTTCCCTGCTCAGGTTTGAGTTGTCTGTCAACAAAAGGCAGTGGATGATTGCTTGGCTAAAATAGGCATTATTTCCAGCTCTCTAATATCCCTGAAAAGCAAGCAGCAGTTCAATTTGCCAGCAATAATTTATTGTGTAGAATTAAAATTCTGCAAGCAATCTCTTCTCATCTATTACTTTCAACATCTCCCACAACTATTCGATTTTCTTCCTGGGTTTTCATGTTAACTGGTCATCTCCTGCCAAATCCCAGCTAGCTAAATAAATCTCTGGAGCTAGTTGAGTATCTCTAGCTGTGTTTAATGCATGCAGAGTGCATTTCACAAGCAGAATCACATCATTCAGCACCATGACCAATACAAAACTCAGGAGGATATTTGTCCCAAGCGCTCAAAAAAATTAAAAATAAAATAAAAGGACTTATGCTAGGTTATTAAAGCTAAATAATGTCGCCAAAGTTTGACTCAGGTAGTGGCAAACAACAGCCTCCCATATCCAGAACCCTCTGCAAACACCTCCCAGGCACAGAGAGGGGATCTCAGAGACCAGCAATAGCAGCAGCTGATTCTGCAAAAATCTCTCTTCCTTTCAGTCCATTCTTGCAGGCAAGAGTCACAGTTGGATTTTATTTATTTATTTGTCTATTTATTTATATTAAAGAAAGCTCCTAGTCGTCTCTTGTTCACTGAAATTTCACAAAATGATGGGAGTGATTTTTATCAGTCTTAAGCCAACTGTCCCGCTTACTACAAATTTTTTGAGTATCCTCTCCTCCCTCACAGAATACGAAAGCAAAAGGATAATGCAATAATAGTTCATATTCATAATCAGCACAAATGGACAAGTGAATGCCACATCTTTTTCAGACAGATCTTCACTTTTGCACACTGCCAACACAACAAGTCTTGAAGAATCCCTTAACTGAAGTTGATCGGTTCTTGATTTAGTTGTATTATCCACGTTGATGAATATACTACAAAATGCAGTTCAAGAGATTTTTGGCACAGGAGCCATGCACTAATCATAATTGAAAGTTTCAGTGATTGAAAGAAACTCCACAGAAACTGTCAAGGCAACGAAAAGTAATGAAGTATAAACATCTGAGTGTCACCTCAATTCAGTCTCCTTGCAGCAACTGTCATCTCTTGTTTTAACTGCAGTTTGGGCAATAAAAATAAATAAAAGTTATGCATTACACCTGACAAGCAGCAAACCACACATGAAAGTACAAACAGTATTTGGTGAGGGGCTTGCAACAAGTGAATTCCTGATTTTTTTCTCTTTGAACAACATAAACCATTACTCAAGAAATGGGCCAAGGAAAAATGAAACAAAGGCTCAGTGGATCTTGGAGGCTGTGTTTCAAACAGGCATTTGTGAGCAAAAATGTAAGTGCCTGGTTAGAACTGAAGGAAACATAACCTGGAAGATGGTTTGAAAAATGTGCATCACAGTCTCCCTGAGCAGTGACTCCCTGAGCAGAGAAAAAGCACACTCATGTAGATTCATTATTATCTCTCATTAACTTCTTCCCTAAATCTCTGCTACATCTATTCTTCTTCTCTGTGGGATTATGCACAATTTGTGTATTACAGTAGACCTTGCTGTAGCAACTTACAAGAAGAAAGAATTAATTTTTTTTCTACAACTTTTTTCATATAGGCCAAAGAAAAATGACCAAAAAAGGCTATTTGGAAAACAAAAGCAAAGAGAAATAAGCTCCACTTGCAGAAAGAGGACTAGAAGTAGCATGAGAACAGATCATCCCAATAGGATTCATTTAGGATTATATTTTTAGCCTCAAGTACATACTTTATTTCTCATGTGTATTTTACATGGCCTGTTGAGCTCAATTACTTCATATCTTTGTGTATATAAAACAGTATTTCCAGAATGCTTTTTTAGAGAAATGGCAACCAGCCAAGCCCTCTTTACTTTCCTAGAGCAAGATGGGAAAGAGATTTATGATGATAATTGTGTGGGGGGTGTGTAATTAACTCCAGTTGTATCAAAGTGGGGAAAAAAAGTTTCAGTTTTCAGATATTTTAAATCTTAGAGAATAAACTTGGAAGTTTATTGCACATTTGGCCAGCAGAAACATTTTGAGAAAAATGAAGTATTTTTTTTATTTGGTAATTCCCCATCCCATTAAATCTGATGCCAATCTTTTTTGGTTTTCCATTTTAATGTAGACACACACCGATTCTTAGGTGAAACTAGGTTTGTGGTTCAAACATTCTCAATATAGTACCATAGAATCATAGATTGGTTTGGGTTGGAGGGGATTTAGGACTAGACCATCTCATTCCAACCCCCTGCCATGGTCAGGGACACTTCCACTGTCCCAGGCTGCTCCAAGCCCCATCCAGCCTGGCCTGGAACACTTCCAGGGATGGGAATCCACAGATTCTCTGGGCAACCTCTCAGTGCCTGACCACCCTCACAGTAAAGGCTTTGTTTCTATTATCTAATCTAACCCTATTATTTCAGTTTAAAGCCATTTTCCTTTGTCCCATCACTGTGTGCACCTGCAGAAAGCCCCTTCCCAGCTCTCTCCCAGCCCCTTTTGGGCACTGGAAGGTTCTCTAAGGTCTCTGCAGAGCCTTCTCCAGGGTTATCCCTCAACTATCTCCACAGGAGAGATGCTCCATCCTTCCAAGCATCTTTGTGGCCTCCTCTGTCCTTCTTTTACCAGGGACCCCAGAGCTGAGCACGGTGCTCCAGCTGAGCCTCCCCAGAGCAGGATGAAAGGGGAGAATCCCCTCCCTCCACCTGCTGGCCACACTTTTTGGATGCAGCCCAGGATCTGGTTGGGTTTCTGGGCTGCCAGCTCACGTTGCTGGGTCAGGTAGAGCTTCTCATCAACCAACACTCTCATGTTCTTTTCCTCAGAGCTGCTCTCAAAGTCACCCATCCCTGCCGTCCTTTCAGTCCTGAGCCACAAGCTTTTAGCCAGCTCCCCACCCATCCCCAGGCAGAGCTCCATTGAAAGGTTTCCCCAATATATTTTGAGTTGGATGATTTAATGGGACTATCCTTGCACAAATGAATTGCATTTTACAGAAAAACAGCTATGCATCACGGTTTCAAACAGCTGTAATTTACAGCAGAGAGATCACTGAAGACTTAAAACCTGGGCTTAGCCTGTGACAGTGGCTGTGAGCTATTGATCACTGGAGTCCCTCTGGAGTACCCAGCAGGATGCTGAAGAAAAAAAAAAAATTGCTCCCTTTTGGCATGGCAGACAAGATGGAAAATTATTTACTGATACCACTGATTTACTACCCAGATGCTAAGAGCATTATGACCAACTGGAGAAAGTCTAAAATTCATAGGAAATTTAGGAATCTACAGGATTTTATAGGGAGCACACTTTCTAGAATGGAGGTTTGGCAGGAAACCTACATTGTCCCCAAGTTCATTCTAGTTACCTCCCACCTCAAGGGCAGGAGAAAACCAGTGTGGGCAGTATTTCCTCACAAACAAGAGGATGGGAGCCAACTGGTGATAAAATAAATCTTCTGAAAGAAATAATGAGGAAACCCTACCCACAACCTTATTCCAGTGTGTATACAATGCCCAATTTATATTGTGGCAC
This sequence comes from Sialia sialis, assembly GCA_009812075.1. Classification (NCBI taxonomy): domain Eukaryota; kingdom Metazoa; phylum Chordata; class Aves; order Passeriformes; family Turdidae; genus Sialia; species Sialia sialis. Next base: position 7,324,736 of record VRYO01002734.1, on the reverse strand, counting down.
TAATCCTGAAGTCCATTCCCAGACAGAGCTCCATCAGATTTCCACACCTCTAAGAACATGAGAGAAATCTGTTCTGGAAGATGCACTTCTCTCCACCATGATAAAATAGAGAAATGTTTTAATATCAGCCATTTCTATAATAAAAGCCATGTGAAAAAGAATGAGCCAGCTGGAATAAGTCTGTTAGTTACAAGTTTGTTGCTCTTGCAGATTAAAAGCCTCAATTTTCTTCATAAGGGTTTTCAAGATAGTGAAAGGTAGTGGGACCAGCTCTTGGTTTTATGAAGTCAGCAGATTTATTCTCAATGTAGACACTAAAGCAAAACATCTCAAATTTCAGACACATACACTTTCCAGAATTCCTTGAAGTTCTGTTTTACACGGGGATGCTGTGCCATCACACAGCCCAGTATCAACACTGAATTCCTTAACACGTTTGAGCACAAGATGCCTCATACACAGCAACTCACTCTTGTAGTCTCCTAGAAGGGTTTGGAAAGCCCAGTTGGTAAACAAGGCACAAAAACGAAATAAGACATAATCTATTTACTTATTATCACCCTCTAAGGAGGGAAGGCAACATTTCTCAAGCAGAGGAGTTACTGAGGTTAGCTGGTCCTGCCAGGAGATACTGATTTGGACAAGTGAGCACTGAACAACCTTCAGAAACCAAAGTCAAAACATTTCCCAATCAATATAATCCCCCTAATGCACAAACTTCATGTGCTAAGTACTTTCCAGGGCTGTTTCAATCAATTTCTCCTTGGATTTTTCTGTTCCATATTTTTATAACTGGTCTTTATCTGACTTGTTTAACTTGTTGGAATAAAACTTCTAATTATTCCATAACTTGCAAAGGAAAAATCAACCACCAATATAATCCATGTAAAACCGTGTGTTGTACCTTATGAGGAAAACACCATGGAAAATAAATCAATTTAATGCAACTGCACCCTCCAATGATGAAGCTTACAAAGATTAATCTCAAATCTTTGTTAGATTAAATGTATCAGCATTCTCAGCATCGCTTGTAAGTTAACTGTTAAATCACAGATATTGGGACATGAAAATTAGAAAAAAGAAGGTTGTTAGTATATTAGATTAAACTAAAATATGATGCACCAGGGATTCTTAAACAGAAGCAAAATTGAGAAACAAATTTCCTGCTTTGAGGACTAGTCAATGCTTGTCTCACTCACTGCAATGACATCTGCAGAATCTCGAATTTAGGTAATTAAAAAAAGAAGTTTTGTGATGATTCTCCACCTTGAGCAATTGCTCCTTTTACTCAAACACCACTGCATCTCAGAATAACAACAGCCATTAAGTTTTTTCTTACTACATCCTTCAAGCTATATCATCTGCTTTTCCATCCCATGCCTCTTCTCTCTCTCATTTAATATGGACTAAGTTGCAGTATGTTTTTCCTGCTCATCCTTGAGTTTCTATCACAAAATGCACAAATGCTGCAAATGCATTTGAAAATAACCTGTTTGGTCCTGGCCATGAAAATAAAAACATGAAAGTGTGAGGCTCTCAGCACACTTAAGTGCAGTTACAACTTAATGTACCATTTGTTAATTCCTACAACCACATTAAGATTAAGTATCAGACCCAACACAAAAAGAGTTGAGAGGTTGGTCACAGTGTGTGATTAAGCTAAATTAATGACCCAAAATGCATTTCACATTATATGCTATTATATGTTTATTACAGTATCTCTAGCAGTCTAAATTAACAATAAATTAAAGTCTAAGTTGTGATTTCACTTTTGAAAATATCTTACTACAACTAAGTCTTAAATATCTGCATGTAACTATTTGGCTACAGACATAACCAAAGGTAATGGAGTCAAAAACTGCAGACTAATTGCTTCAGATGAAGCCTTATTATCTCTCCAATTTCAATCTCAGCAGCAGTTAGGCAGCAATAAAAACTACTTTAGCCAAAACATTGGGAAACTTTATGTAAAATTTACTTTTATTTTATGTGTCTTATGATGTTGTAAACAATAAAAGGAACAGCCATTTGTTTTCTGACCAAAAAAGGATGAAAGCTGAAGGGTTAAAAAAAAAATAATAACAATTTAGCCTCTAGATCTGCTTGGTTTTGCTATTTCATGCAAACTCATCCTCTTCTCCTTTCTAATGACTTTTTGCATGTTCTTTTAATTTGTAAACTCAACCCTTCAGAAGTGTTTTCTTCAGTCTCTCTCCCCCTCCTTCACCATGAGACACACTCAGGGCTTGGTTCCCTCCTCAGCTTAGACTTGTGTATTTGTAGAGGTGCAATGAGAGCACCTCAAACAGGCTTTGCCCCCCTGGCGTGGGTGGTGGATGCCCACCAAAGGGCTGAAAGGGGCACACAAAATTTGAGGGAGCATCAGGGATGATGTTTGGGTGATCCTGCTCCCTTGGTCACTCACCAGGACCCCACCACCGACCCTTCTCCACCCCAGCACACACCAAATCTAACAAAACTGGCCCATCCTCTGCCCGTGATCATCTACATTTCAGCTTTTTACAGATGGTTTTTGAGCTTTCCCAAGACTCCTCACTCAGCAGCAAAGCAAGGAGGCTGTCCCATCCTTTCAGCAGCCTCTCCTGCCAAGGCCATTAGCCCAGAGGCACAGCCATGGAGCTGGCACTGCAGGGCTGTTTGACAGGACAAGATCCCAAGGCAGATGTTGTTCAGCATCCTGGGACAAAACCTGCTCTGAGAAATAATGTTCTACCTGCACTTTTCACCTGCAGTTTCTTTCACAAAAGGGTATCTCATAATAGTAATAGCCCTACGTGGCTTGCCACTGGCCATTTATCATGCAGACAGCACACAGGTTGTCTCTCAACACAAAGCTTCAGTCCAGCAGCAGTGAGGGCAGAGGCAATCAGGGCACTCAGGGATGGGGAGTACAAGGGAAAATGAGAGAAGCAGAGCCCTTTTCCTGAGCAAGAGGGGAGACCTGAACCATTTTCTTCCTCTTGTTTTGGGAACCTTTTTCCCTGGCAAAAATAGCTGCTGCCTTTCCCCCACCATAGCCCCATAGAGAAAAGCAGGCCATGTCTCTGGTTACAGAGTTATTTAGGTGCTTATTTTGTAAGTAGGGTGTTTCTGAAGGGGAGCAGGGTGTCTGAGAGCTGGATAAAAGAAACCCCTGTTCTGCTCAAGGCAGGCAGCTGAGCAAATTCCTGAAGCTCATTCCTCCACATCTTCATCTTTCGCCACCAAATCCAATCCTGATTCTGCTGTAACTCCCATAACTAGTCCAGAGAGTTAATAAGTCGCTCTCTAGCCCAATCACCCTGTCCTCTCTCATGGATCACAGAAAGGTTGGGGCTGGAAGGGACCTCTGAAGATCAGCAGCTTCCTAAATTTTATACAGTAAAGGATTTTAAATAGTGAAGGATTTTCTCTAATGGAGGTGTGGAGTAGCTATGTCCTCTCTGCTACCATCACACTTAGAGCTTCCAGCAACTTCCACAACTCTTTTCAGGGCTTTCTCTCTACAAGTACCAGACCCTGGGCTTCAGCCTTGGCTCATCCCCTCATCCTGACTTTCTGGGAGATGCTCTCCATCAACTTCAGCTTCTGGCTTCCATTGCTGAAACGTTTTGGTTTAACCTATGACCCCGCATATCCTTAGCTCATCATCCCCCCATTTGCATTTCCATTTAACCTCTCTGGCTCCTAATTATACTGCTGTATTTCTACTGAAAAAAACTAATTACACCTTCTCAGGAAAGGTCTCTGTATTATGCAATGGAGAGCTGAAAGGTGCATCTCCATCTTACCTTAAAGTATAAAATTGCTTTGAGTTCCCAAAATCTTAGACTCAGATACAATCCTTGGATTCTGTGCACTATCTCTCTCTCATTTGTAAGTTTGCTTATAACTGTCTCAAGTCCTGACAGCATTTACTGTTATCTTGATTTTTTTTTGGCTGAAATTCTTATTTATATCTAAACCTTCAGAATGAGTTTTAACTTCAGGTTTTCTCCTGTGACCCTTTCCCTACATTCTCCAAACATCAAGGAGAGCATCTCTCTGATATCTCAGGTACTTGTGCAGCCTGAGTTACTACAATATCTCAGAACTCCATATTTCACATACCTGTCCTCAGGAGACTCCCAGATATTATTCCCCCCCAATTTTAGGCAACATGGACTATCTCAGCAGAGAAACTGCTGACTGCCAGTAAGCACCCAACACTCCTGCTCGAAGCCACAGTGGATATCAGCACACCAGAAGGATTAACTTCCATACTCCACCACTGAATTGTCATTCAAAGCCAACCAATAATCCCACTCAAAACTTTTCATTAAATCAGAAATTCATATTTACTTGTCTTCCCACTCTTGACTACCTTCACTGATTTCAAATACAGATCCCTCTCCAAATTTATGTTAAACCAAGGTTTCAAACTTGCGAATGCACTCCTCTCACAGTTAGCTCTTCACATCTTCCCATCTGCACTTTGAAGGAGTGTGCACAGCCTTCCTGGTCCATTGCTGCTGGCACTCTCCTTTCTCTGATTCTATTTCATTTACTTAAATCCCACTTAAGAATCAGAGTGGGCAGAACAGAAAGGTGAAAGAAAAGATGAGAGGGAAAAAAAAGCCAGACAAAATATCAAAAAACGTGAACTTAAAACATACAGAATATGCTATGTTAAAAATAGACATTACTGTTCTCTACATCATTTTAAAAGTGCTGCCTTTCCTCACATCATCCAAAGTGACCATGATTCACCACAACTTAATGCCTGATAAAGATCACAAAGAAGCAGCATTAAAGGCACAAGAACTGAAAGCAGGTACAAGCACTGTTCATGAAACGCCTGTAGCCATGCACAGCACTGCTAATGGACCACAACTGGAATGACACATCGAATTCTCTAAGAGTCTCCTGGCATTCAAACACATCCACATGACCCCAGATAACTGATGAACTTCACAGACGCACCATTCTGCCCTTATCCAACAGCAAAAAAAATATATTTAATGTGAAAGAATGCAACACAAGTAACTCTACCAGGAATGGCAGCTGTACCAAGGAGACTGGCAGAGCACATCCCACTTGGTCAACATGTAAAATTTACAATATCAAGCAACATTCCGTAGAAATATACAAACTTTAGAGGCTGTGGCATTCCAGAAGCACTTCCATTTCAGCACTAGATACTGGATACTTTTTTGCAGTCTCTTCTTTTTGAGACTCCAGTTTTACACCAAACATGCGCCTTTCCACCTCTATCTCCCCCTCCTCATCACTTAGCTGACTTCATTCCTTGTGGCAAATTAATAGCTAGAAAGGACTGCCAGTTTGATGCAATTCCATGTTCTTGAATACCGTGTTCTTGGGAGCACTATTACAGAAATATAATCTCTTGAGGAATAGATCAGATACCATTAACAGATTGAATAAATGTTCTCGATGATTCCTGGAGAAAGCCTGTGTTGGGTCTACAATAAGACATGTAATTTAAAGAGTTGTTATCAAGGAAAAGAAAAGGTATTCTTTCATATGAAGAATTTTTTTTTTTTAAATTATGCCCTCAAACAGAAAATATTAAACAGTTCCATTAAAACAAAAGAAACCTATTGTTTTCTATGCAAATCAGATCTTTCTCCTTTTTCCCTTCTCTTTGGCAGACACCTTCCCAAAGTGGGCATTGCCCCTGATTTCTGCACAGCTGTAATAACCTGAGCCAGAATATTGCAATGAGGATGAGGGATTCTCACCAGCAGAGCCTCACCTTTGGGATGTGACAGTTTTCTGCTCCAGCCAGGAATGTAGGAGCTCTGCTGTCACAAGCCACTGAGATAACACACTAAATTAGCTCATCTCCCAGGAGATTCACTCCCACCTGTTCAACAGCTCCAGGCCAGGCTCCTTGCAGCCCAGTGCTGATGTGAACACCTCAGAGGAATTTTTCATGGTGCTGTTCCATTCCTCTGCATGGATTCTCTGCCACTGGGATGCTGCAGTCGGGAGTCTTACTGTGCCAGATAATGGCTCTGTGAATCAGAGCTTTCCTGTAAATTCACAGCTCAGTCTGCTTACAAACACTCAGCTACAACGTGGAATTTCAACCCTTGTTAAAAAAGAGAGAGGATTCACCAGTGGCTCTTTGTGATCTAGCACACAACACAAATATATTGACAAATAAAAGGGCAAAGTCCCTTCCCTGTTTCAAGAGATAAAATTCACAACTTATAACTCATCCCTGAACCTGCTGAACACCAGTGCCTGTTTTCAGTGCAAAGGGATCCTGCACTCTTTGGACATAATTTGTATTGCTCGTGTGCTTTAGGGAGGCTTTGTTGTCACAGAGAATCAGGATCCTTGCATTCTTTCATGCACAGCATGTAGAACCAACCAAGACATTTGGTACCCAGGGGCAGTGATTTTCTGGATAGCAGCCGAGTGAGCAGGGAAGATCTGGAATGACGTTAAGTCACACCTCAGAGGGGAAAAAAAATAAATATATATGTATATATATACAAGAATATCTTTGGATGCAGGAACATCTCTCACATGAAGTTACATTTGTTTGATTTCTAATCCTTTTGTTCATTTCAGAACTGCACCTCTGACCAAATCTCTCAGTTGTACACATCTACCATGCACTCACATTCTATAGTAGACTCAGAGTACAGAAACTGGCTTCATTTCAGATGATGCTTAGAGAGAAGATGCTGAACTGCTACTAAAGAAATGCACACCAGTCTGGAATTTGTTTTAAATAACCTATTCCAATCGAAAATATGAGTTTGGGACCTCAGTATCATCTCTGTGACTTTCACAGGGTGGGTCCACACTATTTTCTAATGTGAGCACACAAACATTTTTTAGTTTAATTTACTCTGGGAGCGAAGTAACAACACAGGACTCAGCTCACAATGACACAGAATATTTATGACCTTGCAGGCAGACAGCAGGGCACGCAGGGATTGACATCCCCTGGTACAGGAATCCTAGAATTACCTGAATTAAAACAACACAGGGGGGATGCCTGCATAATGCATCTGAAGTACACATTTATTTTCTTATTTGGATAAAGTTACACAGGTAGAGGTAAATTTCAGCATAGTATATTGGATACTCCAACTCTACTCCCTCTCCCAGATACTACAGGCTATTTCTGTGAAGCAGAGTGGCAGGAGAACATTAGCAGCATGAAATATTAATCTTTCCATCATTTTCTTCCTGAGTCCAGCCTAGGTTTTCCAAGTAAAATGTGTTCTCTTTCCACTTCAAGGCACCACACCTCTTATTTGGAATTCCAGCTGTTCTGTAAAATTCAGAATTGATTACCTTAATGACAGCTAATAGGCAGAACTGTTCTATTGATCTGATTCCACTCCTCCACGGAGCCCACTTCAATACGGCAACCCTCAAGCTATTTTGTCTCCTCACTTATTTTTTGGTCTTTTACATGGATTCCATGCAGTCATTAACAACCTTGTCTAGGACACAAGCACACTGAAGAACAAGATCTTGCTTCCCATAAGCCCATGACAGTTCTTCTCTACACAGCAAAAGAAATGAGAACAATCCTTATCCTCAGTGCTCAAATACCCAATTAACCAATCAACCCTTTAAATATGTTTTATAAAAATTGTTCTTTGAGAATCTGTGATCCTGTTATACTTGATATGCTGACTCACTTTTTAAAATATTTAAAAGTCTCATTTTAGCCTTATGCCTGTTACCACATTTTCATTAAAAAATCAGCCTCCTTATCTTTATATATGACTGCAGAGCTATTTGCATTCCCAAAGGCCATTAAAGTAGCAAGAATTGGGCTAAACTAAGATAACAAATTTACAGGCTTATGTTAAAACACAGAGGTCTTCAGCCTGTGTAAATAGCTAAAGCTTGTCAGAGTGCTTGACCTGCCGTTGCTATTTTCTTCCCCTCTTTAATGGGAAAGTGCCTTAATGGGATATCCACACAACCAGCTGACAAACCCAAGGGGGAGAACAAGATTCTCTGGTCCTCTTGAGCCAGATGCTGAGTCTATCAGTGTCTGCAGGCTTTGCCACGGGCTTCTGAGCACTGGGTCTAGCAGAAAGCCAAGTGTGATAATGGTGCACTGCACGTGTCCAGCTCTGAACAAGAAACCAGAGCCGTGGCAGGAGCAGCTGAGTGCACAGAGGCAGCCACGTCCAACTCACATCTTGATCAAGCAATCACAACTTGACAGTAACAGACAGCATTACTTATCACTTACAGAATGTTCTCTGTACATGATGTCCAAAAGACTTAAGAGTTCAGACCCATGAGACAGATAAGCAAGGAGATAAATGATTGGAATTCTGAGCAGTTTAACTGGTGGGGAGGTGAGCAGCATTGCTTATCAGAAAGAAATTGTATAGAAACATTTTTAATTACCTAAGGAAGAAAGGGATTGCTTGCCTTCAGCAGCTAAGGCAGTGCTTTGCTTATCTCCACATCTCAATCATTTTCTAATTATTATCATTTTTGTAAATCTCAAGACAGAACATGACTTCATTTGCATATAGACACAGGAGTCTAAAGCAGATTTTTAAATTTATGCCTGCAAACCTTCTGCAGATGTTTTCAAACTTTCCCCATCCTGTTCCTGCAGTGTCTTTTCATGACCAACTTCTGTTTGGGTTAGTATGGTAGGACACTGCACAGATTTAAGCCAACTGTGACACTTGCTTGCCTCTGGATCCAGGGAATGTCACAGCAAGGAACACAGAAAAGGGATGGTCAAAATCTCTTATGACAGCAGCAGCTGCTGCTGAAAAAGACTCAGTCCTCTACAGCCAGACCAGCACTGCCTTCAATTTTTCTCTAAGCTACATTTTTCAGTTTCTTGATCACTTTTAAGCAAGGAAAAAAAATCTCAGTAATTCTTGATATGCATAAGCCTGGAAATAGAATTTCAGCTAGAAATAGAATTTGAATAGAGCCTTTTTTCAGTTATGAACAGTTTTAGATAAAATAAGGGTTTAGATCTGCTTTTGGTGTTGGAAGATAAAAGTGCACTCAAATCAATAGACAGAGACTGGATTCGACCCCCCGCTGTCAAGCCATTTTACTAATAATGTATTGTGAAAACAATAAAAGAAATGATGGGAGTGAGCAAAGTTGCTCACAGACTCAGACATTAATATTCATCAATATGATTGATATTTATATATTCTTGATATTTCTATTTCATGCTCACACTAGGGCAGAGCTGAGAGAGCACGTACTTCCAGAATATTTAAGTGTACCATATGGGTATAATTGCAATTCAGCCAGTTATAGAATATACTCAATCAAGATTCTGCATGTACTAAAGACCTATTCTGAGCATTTTGTACTTCATGTAGGAAGACCAAAGTAGCAAAGACATGGTACGCCAACAGCAAAATGGCATTAGGCAGGTAACACTACTGGAAACAAAAGCACCTCTGCTTTGCAAAAAGGCAACACAGACTTCTTACAATACCCAACACTTCCACACAGCTTTAAGAAGGAGGAAGGGACAGCCCCATAGCCCTCTTTGTTCAGAAAAGGCACTTGTAAACCCCTGCCTCCCAGAAGCACAGGTAGACTCATTTTAACCTGCAGCAAACAGTGATAAAATATATATATTCCAAAAGCACTGAAGAAATAAGATAAGTCCAACACCTGCAGGGTTAGATAAAGGCATAGTTTCTTAATCCCAAATATCAAAGTTGCTTTCTTCTTGTTTTCTCTGAACCATTGAGCCTGCCTGTTTTGGTCATTGGTATAATGTCACCCTGAAAATGCAGATTATATGATGCTATTTGTGGTGCTTAGAGTCTTCCCTTCCCTAATATACTGTACCAAGAGAAAAAAAAAAAAAAAGAAAAACAATACGTGAGGCTCTCAGCTTATCACGCCAGGAAGAACTATTTTAAGAATTAATTTGTGCCCTGAGAGATCTGTCTAAATTATCCTCCTGTGCTGTCCTAACCAAAGATTTAAGTGGAGAACTCCCAATGTCTGAAGGAGATGAGGAAAAATTGAGGAACTGGAGCGTCCGGGCTCCATGGCGGCGCCCCAGGCACGGCCTGAGCACGGGGAGGGGAAGGTGGGGATGAGGAGAACGGAGATGTTCATCTGCCAGTGCCCCCAGAGCCCAGGAGCCTTCACCAGCCTCAGCTGGAGCTCCGAGATCACAACCAGACTTTCCCTTATGCCACCACTTTATAACTCTGCCCATCCTCTACTGCTGAGGATATATTCCCTTTTTTTTCCTGCCACCCGCTGCTTTTTAGACAGTGAAAGTTTTGGTGCTGGTAAGTGCAGGCTGAGAGGAATATCCTCCAAAATAAAGGTTTGACAGAGAAAATAGTTTTTAACTTTCTAGCTCTACAGAAACACATAAAGCACCTACCAGGAGAAAATAAATTACCTGAGTTCAGATATGCTGTGAGCACAGCAATTTCCCCCAAAGCCAGTAGGAGTTTCACCTACTTGCAGCTGTTTTTTGCCCCCCTGCCATCCCTGCTTGCTCATGCACAGCCTGAGCACACACTGTATCCTGAAGTGCCCCTCCAAGACCACGCCAGGCAAGAAAAATTCGCTGAAAGTGCATGACAAAGTCAGAAGCTGGACCCGACTTTTACAATTTTATATCTGTCTGCAGAGGGGCTTTTAAATACCTTGCCCCCTTCCTCCAGTGAGAAAGGGCCTCCATCCCAACATACTCCCCCCTCCCAGCACACATGTGAGGAACAAGTTACAGAACAAGCCTCTATAGCCTTCAGCAAGAGGTACAGGCTGTTAAAAATAGCACAAATTCAGCTTCCCCCCAAGTCTCCACACACACCGAGAAAGCAGACCTTGAACCCAGCTACACAGCACTTTCCTCCTGCCACTGGCTGGTGACTCAGTTGGCAATTTTAAGAACACACACCAAAAAAGATTAAAGGAAAAAAAAAATCATAATGATCATACGAGAAACACAAAGCTACACATTGCAAATCTGTATGTTGGAAATTGAGGAAAATAAGCATTACCTGGTCTTGCTGTTGGGCTTGTTTCCCTGATGCATTTTGCTCCTTGGCTGTAGTCATGCTCACCTATTTGTGCCCACTGCAGAGGCAAACAGGATTTTACTCTGTGTGTGTGTAAGCTTGTCTGTGTGTTCAGACATACACGCACACACACACACACACACAAAGACTGAAGGGATACGGATGAGTAACTAGTCCATCACTTAATCACCAGCTGAGAAATTTCCCACCCCCACAAAAAGAAATAAATAAAAATGCAATGTAAAAAAGCACTAGTCTGGCTGTCTTCCCCCTTGAGCCTCTAAAATAAAAGCAGAAGCAGGAGCAGAGAGAAGGATGCTGTGGGGGCTTCTTCAATTAGCAACAGCCTCTGCAATCGTCACAGAAACAATGATAACTGCTTGGCAACCAGCAACTGGCAGCTCGGAGCCGGAGGCAGCGATGTGGTCCTCGCTCCCTCCCCACCTCCACGGCGGCCGCCCGCGCCTTGCGCATGCACCGGGCAGCTGGGATGTGCACGGCCGGCTCTGCTCCATCCCCCTCCCGGGGCAGCGGGAGCGGGCTGCTGCCCCTTCCCGCATGCCCATCCCGCATCCCTCCGGGGCCGCTGCCC
>VRYO01002734.1:7292113-7312117 GCA_009812075.1 Sialia sialis | reverse complement strand
GCATCTTCATCCCGCATCCCCATCCCGCATCACCCTGCCCCATCGCATCATCCTGCCGCATCCTGTATCCCCATCCCGCATCCCCTTCCTGCATCTCTCCGGGGCCGCTGCTCCATCCCGCATCACCCTGTCCCATCCCGCATCCCCGCAGAGCTGCTGCCCCATCCCGCATCCTCACGGGGCCACTGCCCCATCCCGCATCACCCAGTCCCATCCCGCGTCCCCCTGCCCCATACCGCATCCCTGAGGGGCCGCCTGCCTCTTTCCACATCACCCTGTCCCATCCCGCATCCCGCTGCCCCATCCCGCATCCCCGCGGGGCTGCCGCGCACATGCGGAGTTTCTGGCAGGCGCGCTCCTGTCTTCTCCCAACTTGGGAGGCTCCGGAGCCGTCAGAGCCCGGCTGTGTGTCACAGCTTTGTTTCAGTGCCCATCTCTGTGTCGGGGCTGTGTTTCAGTGCCCATCTCTGTCACAGCTGTGTTTCAGTGCCCATCTCTGTGTCACAGCTGAGTTTCAGTGCCCATCTCTGTCACAGCTGTTTCAGTGCCCATCTCTGTGTCAGGGCCATTGTTTCAGTGCCCATCTCTGTCACAGCTGAGTTTCAGTGCCCATCTCTGTGTCACAGCTGTTTCAGTGCCCATCTCTGTGTCACAGCTGTGTCATGGGCAGCACTGCCCCTCTGCCAGCTCAGTTTTGGAGGATGCCCTGCATTGCCAGGTTCCCAGTGGACTCAGGGAGCTCTCCGGGGAGCTGCCCCGTCAGTACCCAAAGCTGAACCGTGCCCCCAGCCCTCCCCAGCCCCTCCGTGTCCCCGATGTGACGGGGTCACCGTGCATGTCCCTGTGCTGGCTGCCGTGTAGGTTGCGTTGCAGGGTGACACAGGAGCACAATTCCCTGTTCTGCTGGGGCTCGCTCCTTGCACCTTCTCTGCCGGAATAGAGATCTCTGCAACACATCGGAGCTGCCAAAGGAGCCTTCTGAGCCCACTCACCCACCTTGCTGTCAGCACAGGGTGACACAGGGTGTGCCTGACCATGGGGCACAGAGCAGTGCCACGCTGCAGGAGGGGCCCTCACATGGCTGGACAAAACTTAGAGCAGCATGGAGATTGTTCAGTGTTTTCTTGGGAATCATACAAGCCACTCACCCCAACAGCAGGTGACACGAAAATGCCACGTTGCTGCTTCTCCCATCCTCACCTCCTACCCAGCACAGAGGATGTCCTCGGTGCTGTAGTGCTGTGTAAAGCTAAATGTTCTCTCACTCGTGTGCTACTGGGATCTCTGCTGAGGCTGCTGAGGAAAGGGAACATCAGAGTGTTTATCTGACAGGGAACTGATTATGCCTCGTTTGATCCTCGGTTTTGCAGCAGAGATTTATTGTACAAGGTCACATTCACCAACATCACTACAGTCAATGTCTCCTTACACCTGGGACAATTTTGATCCTTGGTTTTCCTAAAGGTATCTACATGCCACCCACCACTCAGACTCCCTAAGTGTTTCTGCATTTTCACCTTTACATTCACAGGAGTTCATGGGAATCATGATGTAAAAGATCTGCACACAGAATCGTGCTGGTAGCAACTGAACAACCTTGCCTTTTTCCAGATGCCACGATCCAGGCAACAGCTCATTTAAAAAAAAAAGTGAATAGCACCTCTCTAACAAGAAACAATAATTTGCAGTCAAATTTAACAGCCTGTGCTGATTTCTTGCTGGGTTATACTCTGACACAGTCCTAGCTTACATTGCAATTCCATCTCTTTAGTCCCTGTAGTTTAAGTCTCAATATTTTCTAAATGTTTATGGTGAGGTTATTGTTCACACATTTTTCCCCAGCCATCAGAACAGAATTGTTTTCAAGGTTTTATATAAGTGGACCAGTTTGAATTTTCCAGTTGGCTTGATCTACTTTTCTACCTGTTGTGAGTGGTAATGAAGGCTTGCTTTACTCCACACTTCTGCTATTTTTCTTTACAAGAGGAATTCAAATGAAACAAAACTGTATTTGGAATCAGTGTGTTGGTTTGGGGGTTTGTTTTTGGTTGTTGGATTTTTGTTGTTTAGTTGGTTCATTTTATTTTTTTACTCCCCCACCATATATGCTGGACATTTCTACAAAACAGATCTCTTTTAAAACATTTAAAAAGGGTGACCCTGACCCCTCAGTACCTATACTGGCAATCCCTAAACTTAATTGCACTGCATGCTCTCCCCATGCAGATTCAATTCTTCCTCAGTTAACAACTTAGACCGTTTTCTCTGTTTTTCTGGAAATGGCCACTCTCCCTTACAATGTAGATTTTTTCCCACTAAGCTTGTTGTTGGACACACAAGAAGTTAATTGTGCTAATTATTCCAGCAGTTAGCTATGCAAATGCACATGGCTGAGCCTCATTTCATGGCTGCATTAGGAGGCTGCTGTTCTTAATGCATCTCCCAGTGCCTGGCACAGCTACCCCAGTGTTTCTGAAATGCCTTCATCTCTCTGCCTGGCAGTACCTCCTTGTCACCCCTGACCAGGGCAGGGTGTCCCATCCCCTCAGATGGCCACCAGCTGCTCACTGCCTGAGGATGTGGCAGCAGGGGCAGTGACATCCTCAAGCTCTCTGTCACCCTCCTGCTTTGATCAAAGGGGTTCTGAGGTTGCCAAACACCTCCTGGGGAGACACTGGAGGAGGAAGCAGTGGCCTCTGCCATTCAGAAATGCTCATTAGTCACAGGCAGAGAATAATCTCCTCACACATTAGCAGGGCTGAGGCTGTCCCTCCTGACCTCTGAGCTATGTTAGGGTACCACTGCTATTGCTTGGCTGAGTCACCACAGATGAAAGATTAATACACCCCTATCAAAGGACAAGAATCTTTGTCTGCTCAACCCAGCAGGCAGAAGGATGGGTCCCTGATAGTCCCTTTTGGGCCATGGCAGGAGGCACTGGCAGACAAAGACCCTGGGAGTACAAAGTTCACATTCATCCCTCTCCACAGTATCCCAGCCGATTACAAGGATACAGGGAGCAGGTTGTTCCTCCCTGCCAGGGTCAAAAATACAACAGGCTGTTCAATCTCCACTGCCCATAGCTGACACATGTTTGTCTCCACTCCCTGCCCGTGCCATTGATGGTGTCAATCTCCAGACTCATTCCCTGCCCACAAAAACTGCATCCCCATCATGAGCATCCTCCATCAATCCATGGAATCCGCACTGTGCTACCACTGGGACAGCTCAGGAGCCCACTGCGAGCACAGACAGACTCCTTGTTAACCAAGGTGCACGTTCAAAATGCCAGCTACAACCACATGAATGCCGTCCCCACCCTTGACAGCAATTACCTCCTCAGGCCCCTCAGCAGGACAGACAGACAACTCCCTCCCATCAGTACAGCAACCAGCAACAGGTGAAAGGAGCTGTTCCAGTTTCTCAACTCATCTCCACCCAGAGTGCTTGTTTCAACAAAATCATGCAGCACTGCAGTAATACAGATAATTTTTAATTACCTTGTAACAAATTAGTCACACATGTCCTAGAGCATTTTCTGTTAGAAGGAAAGTGCTTCATTCTCCTGAGATTGGCAGGAACAAGATTGTGGTCTGGGATCATTCTTTCAATTCTCCTTGGAGTTCACAAGTTACCACAAAGCTTCTTCTTCCTCAAAGATTGTTGAAAACCTTGAACACTGCATAGAGGAATTTATGTTCCAGCGGCTCTGGAGGACAAGGTGGAACAAAAGCTCAAACTGTCATCACCACAAAGACTTGTGAACTCCTAGGAGCTAAAGCACAGACACCTTTTTCTATGATGAAGATGCATGATAGCAAAAGGAGCCGTTTGTTACTGCTCCCAAACATTTTTCAGCAGGTCAGGGTGCAAGGCCATCCTTGATTCTGCCTTTCCATGAGGGTTGAGGTGTCTGGATGCAGAGCAGCTCATCCATGGGAAGCAGCAATGAGCTCTCAGGAGTCAGTGCAGAGCATTTTATTCCCTGTGTGTTACAGTGAGCCCTCCAGCTGCACACATCTGTTCCAGGGAGCACAGACTAGGAGCAGTGGTAAGCTGCAGCAGCAGGTACAGTTATTGGATGCAGAACCCTTCTGCTCCACTGAAACCTGGGGGTTTAGCTGTACCACACTGGGTTATTTATTCCCCTTTCACTGCCACCTCAAGGAAGTTGAAGCCAGTGGGCAAAGTGGGTAGAAATTAATTCTATTTGATTATCCATACATTTGAACACTCTGCTGATGTACTCCCTTCTCCAAATAACAACCAGATCCCATGGAGAGCTACATATCTGAAATCTGTGGGGGAGTTTAAGCCATTAGTACCATTAGTTTTTGGGGTGCAGTAACGTGTCACCTCCAGCAGAACACACTACACAATGTGGTTTTGTACATCCAGCCCCTCTGAGCTTCACACTTGCTGTCAGGTGCCACTGGTTTGGCTGATTTGCTCCCAGTTCAGGAAGGACACAAGGCCCAGGAAAGGACATGGCAAGAGAAAAATCTACTCAGAGGTGTGTTACAAAGGAAAAGGTGTAAGGGCTACAGGTTTTTAGGACAGTTATATAGGGAGTAGAGGTTTTAAAGACAACTCAGGAAGAGAAACAGACTCTGCCAGCATAGGCATCCACTATGAGAAAGGTGAGATAAGCCTTTAAAAATGCTGCAGCCATGGATTTTAGCATTCAGTCATTGAAAAGTTGGTAAAAACTGACCTACAGGATGCAAGGGGAGCAGTGTTCAGTGTGTGTTGGTGCTGCTTTCCAAGGGGTGGAAGCAGCAGGGTAGGGACACAAGGCTGGCAGCTCCTTCAGCAATGGTGTGAGAAGGTCTCCCTGAACAATGTTCTTCTAACACCAGCAGCATACTCCAGAAAAGGGTAAATCCACTCATCTCCGAGACTGATAAAATACCTTTGCAATAATAAAATACCCTTGCTGTCCTGTTGCACTACCATTCCAATTTTCATAGAGAAAGTCAAAGAGGAACAAGAGGGAAGAGTCTGTAAAAAACAAGATGTCCACAGTCCCAAGATGTCCAGGGCATACTGGTGACCATTCACCCCTCCTCAGTTCCAGTACCAACATCTAATGCACACAGAAAGCAGTGGCACAGCCCCTCTCCTTCTGGACCTGCATGGTTCAGATGCAGTGAGTCAGAGGGGGCTGTGTCCTCCTCTGCACATCCCTCTGGAGGTCAAGGGCTCCTCACAGAGAAGATTCCTGAGAATAGAAAGCTGTAAATGCATGAGGGCTGCATGGTTAGAAACTCTTTTTACAGGAGTTTATTGCTTCAGAAACAGGTAGACATTCTGGCTGTTCATTCTGGAGATTTCTGTTCTGCGCTCATCTGAATAAGCTCTGGAGAGGGAGAATTTAATTTTGTTTTGTTCAGAAAGCACAGTTTGTGCCCTGCCCCTCTCCAAAAATGTGACAACACTAATATCACATTATTGCACAGCAACGTCCCCAGCTGGAATTTGGAACTGGATGGGAGATCAGCTGACATCAGCCCTACTCCTACAAAGGCTGCAGAGCATCTCTATTGCCTACACACCATCCCCAGCACTGCTTCTCATAATAGCTCCTATTAGGAGACCAAAAATCCCCTTTAGTCTTGTTCCAAGTTCATCCCTAGCCTTGGCAAGATTTCTCAGTTTGTCAACAGGCATCCCAAAAGTAATTTTATTATAAAAGAAAGAAAATCTTTGCCCTTTAAGATATGCACTAATTAGTTTTATTTTGCATCAACCCTGCTACTGTTGCCCCTCTGTTTGTCTCCAACATGTTGGTTCTACCAAGGGTTAGTCATGGGAGAGTCTCTATGTCCAGAGGAATTTTCAGAGGCTCCACTGAGGACCTCTGTCTTGGGGATCCACTCAGATGGACAATCTTCCAGATTTCAAAGGTTCTGTGAAAGGACTAGAGGCAACAGCAGATTATGACTATAGTTACAGTTAAAAATACATCACATACCCACTACGCATGACCAAAATCATTAAGAAAGCAATCTGGTGTGCTATTTTCATTTAACAGATCAAATCCAGTTTATTCAGTCAATGCTATTAATTAGCCATTTGCATGAATATCTGTTCCTACAGAGGATACACTTCAAAATGTTCCCACAAGCATGAGAACTCCTGCTATCTGAGACAGCAGGTACGTGGCAGCAGGGGACACTGAGACAATGGGCATTGAAGAACATTGAAGAACTGCTTGTGTGTCTGCATAATAGTCCTGTGGTGTTGTTACTATTTGTCCATTACCAAAGCCTCACTAAGTTCCTTTTTTTCTAAAAAATCTTGAGCAGGAGAAAGTGGTTTAAAATTACTATAATAGGTTGAAGCTGTATTCTGCTGCTTCCCATTTAGTGCTGCCGCTCTGAGTTCCAGGACCCACAGCTCATGGTAAACAAATAAGACAACATGGGCATGCAAGCTGTGAAGAAGTCTGCTCTTTCATGCACAGCTAGAGCTGTTTTGCATAGCACTTTCCTGCCTGAATTGGAGCGTGACTCTGGGGAGCACAGCAGGTACTTGTGCCTTTCTCACTTCTGGATTCTGCACCCACTTTTGCCTACCCTGAAGATCGAGTGTGTGTACTGACAGTCAGACTTTTCCATTGAAGTAGTTGCTGTTCAAAATCATTACTTTTAATCCACTGTGGGGTTGTTTCTGGAGTCAGTATGTGTATTTTACTACACCATCCCAGTCTCAAAGGCAGGGGATGAGCAGTGCCACAATGGTTAGACGCTGTGTTATCCCTGCAAGGAGTACAGACCCTGCCACTGGCTTTTCTCTGCCCCTCTGCCTGCTCCTGCTGGTGTGACCTTGGCAGCTGCAATGCAACAGATGCCTCTTTCTCACTTGTTTATCCATGTGAGAGAGGCTTCTGAGGCCCCAGCTCCAGTGCCAGCTGTGAACAGTCTCCAAATTGCTTTTTCAAAGTTTACCTCCTCACAGTCTGGCTCAGTGTTCCTGCTCCCCATGCTCTTAGGGATCAATATTCACTGACATTTTCCCCCCACACTCCTGGTTATTTCTAGGTAGCAGTTGAATTCTTCCTTATTGACTCAGTATGTGTTCTTCTTAACTGTTGTTTTAGGAGTGGAAGAATTTATTTCCTTCCTTCCTTCCTTCCTTCCTTCCTTCCTTCCTTCCTTCCTTCCTTCCTTCCTTCCTTCCTTCCTTCCTTCCCTCCTTCCCTCCTTTCTCTCAATAGCCACAACTATTTTTATATTTTATATTTATATTTTGCAACTGAAATATCCATGCCAAAAAATGTAGAAGAAATCACCAGGGATGAGAAAATAACTCCCCCCAAATCACTGTCAAACAGAGAATCCCCATCTTCACAACAGCTGCAATCATATTAGACTGTTTAGCAGCCTACTGCTTGGAAAAGAGAGCCTCATCTTCATTTTTAGCTCCAAAGTGATTTATGGGATGAATAAATGATCTGCATATAAGATGATGACTGGTTTAAATGTAAATGTTGTGAAAGACTTTCTATGTAAGCATATACATTGCCTGAGAGATCCTCGTACATAAAAGCTGCAGCTGGAGCAAGTGGCTCTTTAAGCATTTGTTTTATGAAGTACACTTTTCATTGCAATGGTTGTTATTTTTCATTTACTTTTATATCAGCTTTAACAAAAAAAAAATAAAATAAAAAAAGCAAAAGATACTTGAACTCACAACATGAAATATACACTTTCAATAGTGAGGCTATGCAAAATAATGACCCTGTTAAATGGATGTGTAAAACATAAATCCCTCTTAAAGATGTCTCACATTTGAAAGATATACCATGACAACCTCTGAAGTCTCACAGCTGATGGAGACCAAACAACCTCAGTTTCTGAACATGAAACCTGACCTGGATCCTGCAGGCTGGGCAGGCTGAGCCCAACTTTGGGCTTTGGAGAGGATCCAGTTGGGACTGCTCACAGAGGGTGTGACCACTGGGCCCTGAGGAGAGACCACTAAACACCACATTAGCCTCACAACTTCTCTCGAATATTCCCAAACAACACCAAAGAGTGCTAAGATGTCACCTCTGCCACCTGTTTCTCTGGTGCTCACTGCCTCCCAAACAGGATGGATTGTGATCACTGCCCTCAGTTTCTGGTGGGGACTCTGATGGCTGTGGGGGTTTGTGTGCTGGTGTGTTTTTTATCCAGTGTTTCTAGATCTCTTGGGATTAAATCTGTTGTGGTAAGCATATGTTGCTGCATTCCTGCTAGCTCTGTGGTAGATAAGCTTTTCCACCAACCTAAAATAACCTCCACAAGAGTCTGAACAATGAAAACACTGCCAACACTTGTCTTCTCTAAAAGAGGCACAAAGGGACCCAAAGCCCTTCCTGTCTGCTTCTGTCTTTATTTTTGGAGAAGGCAAACCCACAATGTTTTCAGATTGCTGTTCTCAAGTCTGAAGGTGGAAGGAAGAGGCAAAAACAACACTTGGGCAAAACTCTACTGAGCAGACAAAACAAGTAATGCACAGATTCCTGTCGCCTCACTCCATTTTCCCCTCTGTGCCTCAATACCCACCCTGCATTCACCTTTCTGGACTGCAGATCTTGCACAGTACCTGTACTTATCCCAGAGGGCAGACAAAACATGTTACTGGTATGTTGAAGGCCCTCTAGTGGAAATGCAATTTATGGAAAATGGCGCCAACTGGAAGGGCCCACTCAGATGCCTTGACACCGAGGTAAATTGTGTGTTTACTAAAATAGATAAAGGAGGTGAACAGAATTGGCTTATTATTACTGTAACCTCAAGAGTTGCTTCTGTTGTGATGAAGAAAACAGAAACAACGCCTTGCTCCAGTTTTTTGTGTTTGTTTTTTTTTTTTTTTTTAAAAACCACTGACAGCAGTTTTGATGCGCCATTTGTACCACCTTAGAAAGCTTTCATTTTCAGAATCGTGCCAGTGCTATATCATTGTTTATATGCCTCAGAGAGGTCCCCTTTACCTCTGAGGACACTGCACCAAACCAGATTCCCAACTCTCCTGTAGCCATATGACACAGTAAAGAAAGTAGAAACCTTACAGCATGATGTACAAATACATACAATACATAACTGCCTGAATACAAACCTAAATAGAATAAATAATTCAAGTAATGTGGTTGTGAAGTCCTATTCTCATCTATTTATTTGATCTACCTGTAACACAAGAAAATGAATGCAGAAGAGATGCATAACAGCTATATATCCTATACATCTTACAGGAGAACAGCAGGGCTCTGAGCACAGCAAAAGACCTCTAAAAGGGGATAAAACAGCCTTTATTTAGCCTTGATAATGTTCATTAATTACAGACTTAGCAGGTATTCAGCAATGCCACCTTGGGCACTCAGGTGGAGCTGGAGCAGATCAGAGTCCCTGGTGCCCTGCAGGCAGAGAGGATGTGAAACCCTCACATCTCTACTTGAAATGACAAAGGGTCCCTAACCCTGCTGGAAACAGGGACAGGCCTCCAAAGGCTGTGACTGTCAGTGGCACAAGATCAGCAGCAGCAGAGATGGAACATCCAAAACGTACAAGGAGCATTAAAAGTGTCTTGGCAAGACACCTCCCTGTGCCTTCCCATCCCAGATGTTTGCCCCTTTGGGGTCTGACAGCCAGGCTGAGGCACAGGGAATGGCTCTGGGTGTCTGAGTGCTGCTGAAGGGTCCTGGCAGTGCTGGGCAACTCACTGAGGGACTGAGGAGCTCTGTTTAACACACAAGAATTCAGTATTACTTGGAGATTGCTGCAACACAGTTTACAGAGCTTCACTCTTTTCTATTAAAATGAATAAAATGCTGTGCAGCCTCCCTAAAACATTGCACAGGTGCTCTGATGTACTTAATCATCACCTCCCACACAACCCAAGCCAAATGTATCCCTTCTATAACATTCACTAGTAAGCTTCTCTCCAGCAGTTTTCCCTACAACATTGTTTGATTTGGTGTCTCTGACCTTTTGATTTTACCATATTCTGAAGACAGCAAAGTAGAAATAATGACACAAACATTTCAAGGTAGCCTAAAGCTGTGAGCCTCCAAATTCCTGCACCAAAAAACAAAAATAAATAAATTTGAAAATCTGTGATTTCATTTAGTTTAGAAAATAGCATGAAGAAGGGGATTTGAGACACTTTGAGACTAACAGAAAGTTCCATAACATGGTTGCACAAAGCTAGGCAGGAATGTGGACTTCTCACCTGAAATATAAAGCCCTTAGGAAATCACACATTTATGAATTGTGAGTGTGAGAGAGTAAACCAGGGTGAGCCATTTTCTTGTCATAGATAACTAATGCATGCCTCATTTACATAGCCCTCAAATTTCATGTAACTGCACATATGAAATACTCCCATCATATGCACACACATAAAATCAGATACAGGTCGTGCATGTGTCTGCCTGCAATACAGCACCAAAGGCCACAAAGAGACAAAACCTGAGCCCACTGCTCCTCTACTGCTATCCTACCCTGATTACAAGAGGAGATGGAGAAGCACTTAGAACCCACCCAGCAAGGTGGGCAGCAGATCCATAAAATATGCTCAGATCAGGCTTTGTTGTAAGCAGTGTGTTCTGAAAATCCCAATCAGTGCCCAGCTCTACCTGTGATCTGTTACTTTTGGAAAGCTCACAAAGTTTCACATTCCTACATGAATTTATGCTAGAAGAAAGTTGCATCACCCATCACTGCATTCTCTGTTGAGCAAATCACAATTTTTGAAACAAGAAGGGGCAAATTTCGTCAGCCCTGAGAACACTATCAGTCTTTTATTGCAAATATTACCCAAAGACAGCTTTTTGGACATATTATCCAGGGATAATAAGGCAGCTTAGGGCTTATATTTATTCATGGAATCATCAGTCTTTTCATTTCTATTGTTCATCTCTGTAGATCAAGACTTTTACTGCAGGATGGGATGTTGAGAGGCTTAATCTGCAAGAACCTGAAAAAAAAAAAAGACTTAAAAATAATTCTAAAAAAATCCATCTAGTCCATCTGCCTTATGGAGCAGCCCAGAGCACCAAGTTAACTAATATTCACCTGGAGTTGCAGTTTGGTGACACCAGAACAAGCAGTAGCAGCTTTGAAAGGATTAAATGAGCAGAAAATGATGAGATTGATGGGCGATGCATCTGAGCTCTGCATGAAAGGGAAGCTGTTGTACAAAGCTTTCACTGACATCATTCTTCAGAAGTACCTGGCCTGATCACTTCACTCCCTCCAGCAGTCAAAGAAAAGTCAAAGTACATGTGAAAATTCTAACCAACAGATCAGGCTTTTAATTATGTCCAGCAATGAAGAGACAAGCTTTCTAAAATAGATAAATCTATTTTCAACATTTTTCCTCCCTTCACAGCATCCAGAGACAGGCTGCATGTGATTAAAAGCTAGAAAAATAGCAGTTACAGTCTTGCAAGGATGCTTTCAATTGGTGTTTTCTTTCAACTGATTTCACTTCAGATAATATTGGCAGCAGAATGCCACAGACCTGATTAAACAGTTCATCTTAACCATTAAGTACCAGCCTGAGATTGTTGGTTCATCTGTGTGGTAGTGGTAGAAAGCAAATAAATATTCACTTACAGTCCATCCAGCAATACATTTTAATACCTTTTTATCAAGTGGTTCATTAGGATGGCATGAATTGCAATAAAATAAACCCTTTTGTATCTCACTGTTAAATTAACTCTGCAGTCTCCCATTCCTTGATACAGAAAAATTCTCCAGCAGCACAGAGGATTCAGACAGCTCCCTTAGAGAAGCCTGCTCTATAGATTTAATTTTCTCCCCAGAAAAAAAGTGGCTTGTTAACAGAAGTTTAGGCAATCACAGATGGTAGAGTAAGCCCTTATGATGCAGGTAGAAAGAGTAGAGCTCACACTGAATTGTGGAATATGATACCAGAGCATCTCTTCACTTTGACTTTCCTTCCATGAGGAAAGGGGATAGGTAATTTGTTTGGGATTAATCCTTTTTTGGGATACAGAAAGTTAAGTATATTCATCAGATTTTTGCACTGTAAATGAGGTTTAAATTTCTATAATCAGAGATAATTGATTGCATAAAAGCCTGATAGAGCTTCCACCCTTGCAAAATCCTGTGCACCTTCTTCTCCCAGGCACTGAAGCTCCTTGATGTTACTCTGGCTCTGTGAAGTGGCTCAAAGTGGCTGTAAGTGCAAGGCACATCAGTTCTGAAGCCTCCTTACATAGTCAGAGAAGTGCAATGCCGACACAGTAAAAATGAAAGCTCATTTTTTGTGTGCTGAAGTCAAAACCAAAAAAGGATCTTTTAATAAAATACTCCTGTAGTATAGTTACATACTATCAATACAGCCACTGTATAAGATCATTGTAATGAAACTAAATGAAAAAGAACCTTTTCCTTTTT
Source organism: Sialia sialis (assembly GCA_009812075.1). Lineage (NCBI taxonomy): Eukaryota > Metazoa > Chordata > Aves > Passeriformes > Turdidae > Sialia > Sialia sialis. The sequence continues at coordinate 7,299,707 of VRYO01002734.1, read as the reverse complement.
ATGCAGTTTTTATATTACAGCAGCACCAAGGAGCTACACAGCTGGGGTTCCCCGTTCTTTGGGCTGGAGGAGTTTTCAGCAGAACAACAGACCCTGCAGGAAATACTCTACAATCCCAACAAGAGTACAGTGATTTCACAACTACAAGGCGCACCGGATTATAAGGCGCACTTCAGGGAACTCGGCAAATTTCTGAACTGTGTCCACATATAAGGCGCAACAGACTATAAGGTGCACCTTTTTTTTGCAGCGAGGACCTGCATGCAACAAAGTAACGAATTAGTAATGGAATTGCATGTTCGCGGGGTTTACTGGCAGGTGCTCAATTTGCAAACATTTTTCACAGATCAGCGTAGCCTTTAAACGCAGCCCCAGGTGCCCTCCCTGTGCCGTGGGCCCCGGCACTCCCGCCCGCCCCCAGCGCCAGCTGCCGCAGCTCTCGTGGGCTTTCAATTCTGGCTTGGCAAATTTCCCAACTGTGTCCATATATAATGTGCACTGGATTATAAGGCACACTTCCAGGTTCCGAAAAAATTTTAGTCAAAAGGGTGCACCTTATAGTCGTGAAATTACTGTACTCACTCCTGAGCACCCTGTAGCAGACTGTGTGTGTGTGCAGCATTGTACCTCTGTCCCCTTCCTGCATACAGAAAGATTGAATGGCTCATATTCAGCAGCTTTGGGGGATGTTACATCTCAGTTTGGGTTGAGCAAGGATTTAAAATGTGCAGTTCCCTGCACAGGTGGAGCTCACTGGAAGGTGAGATTTGATGGAACCTCCACTAAACTCAGTGGTCTCTTTCAGTGCTGGGCTTGGACCCCAACACCACAACTTTACTGGGGGCTGAGACCTGGGATTTACCCTGCAGCTCAGAATTACCAAAATGTGCAACTTTGTACTAGGTATCAAGAGATAATTCAAAGTACAGGATTTATTTCCTTTCACACAATGTACATCTAAAGAGTCATTCATGAATAAGACTCCTGATCCTGCCCAGTGGGATGGGGTGGTGGATTTATAGTCCAGAATTTATTACAGTTAATACTGCACTATATACACTCATCTGCCATAAATCTAATACTGTTGTAAAGGCTGTCCTGCTTAATGTACTCCAGGAATGCTCCTCAAGCCAGTATCAATTATATTTACAAATAAACTAATGATTTGGGTTAAACAAACTGAAAACATTCTTTCTTTGAGAAATTTAGTACTTTGTATCTGCATCTATTCCAAGTGAATCTTGTGTTTTATTCAATTAAGCACCACAGATGACAACAACGATCCAGAAAACATTAAATGGAAACATCGATTCTGCAATAATAACATTGGATGAGCCATGAACTGCTACCAATAACATAATCATGGCACATCAAACTCAATTACAACTTCAAAATAGTCATTTTATTTCACAGTAATTATTTAATGTTATTTTCAGCTTGACTCTCTTATCACTGGCATTTGCACCAAGCTGTCTCTAATTTAAAATTTGGTATTTTATGACCTCAGTCTAAATACCTGGCACATAAACTATCAGGTAGCACAAATATTATAAAATGTTTCTGATCCTATTCCTATTTAACATTTGTGCTTTCAAGATTCGATTGTGCAGGCACATCAAGCCAGAACCTTTTCAACAAATGCAGACATTCATTTTCTTTGTCTTTTGCAACCCAGCAAGTCCCTGATGATGGTCTGGACTGGTCAGGCTGGGACCTTACTGGACTTAGGAGGGTTTGCAGAGAGAAGGTCTTTGATAACTTTCCTTTCTGCATTCAAAAACCAACAAGTCTCAATGAAAACTCAGATCCAGAGGTTTGCAAATGAGATACAGGAAGAAAGAATTTCCAATCTAACCCCTCGTACCACCATGGACTTTGACAAACACAAACACAAACTTTTTGCAATATAGAGTCTCATAATGAGTGAGACTTTATCAAACATCCATCCCAGCCTCAGTATGATGGTTTAAAAGCTAATACCAATTCTCATTATACCCACAGCACAGCCCTTAAAATGTCACTTTTCCCTTACAGATCAGGAGTCTTTGTAGCAACCCTTCTTTACAATCATGTTTATTATCAACATCAATTTCCATTTCACCTCGAAGGAACAGCAGATGCCTTTCAACATTTAGAAGGCAAACTGGCAATAATTGCTTTTCCCACTATGGAAACTCCATGGGTGCTGGGGCGATGTGAGGCACAGCAAACCCCGATGATGTGTTAGTCGGACACTGAGGAAGAGCACCAGCCTGTTTTTTCCAGGATTCCCTTCAGCTATCGATCCCTTATTCAGGACTAAAACACATTTGCAAAAAGGGGAAGTATTTATGGTAAAGGATGGTGCAGACAAGCATGTTTGGAGATGTTGCTAGAAGGTACAGCTAAATCTTCAGAAAAAGACTGATGTATGGAGATTTCTTTAAAGTCCTCACACAGTGAGGCATGTGAGAAGCCCACATGCCATTAAAAAAAGAAGAAAAAAATAAATTTCTGGCCTTCCCTAAGAAAGAGGAATCTTAATTAATTAGCACATAGTGCCAAACCCAGTAGAGAGATAAAGAGGCCTGAAAATATATTTCCTTTTTCTTTATTTTAAATACTGATATATTTTTCTTTTTAGCATGGATTTGGATTATTACTTCTTGCACATTCAGGTCTGACAGTACAGCAGCTTGTTCACCTAAACATTTAGTGAACTTGACAATATTTAGCTCCAATAACTTCAAAGCCTGAGAAAGCACAGGAAAATCATCATTTCATGCACATCAGATCTGTTTAAGAGCAGATACAAAGTACTGCTCACAAGCCATAACAGAAACAATATTGTCCCAGCAGTAAAACCACAGAATGGAAGAATCATGGAAATATTACCCATTTCTGAGTCCCATGAAAAAAAAATAACAAGTGGAGAGGATTTTGGTCATGCTGATTTAGCTAGTGAAACTCTAAAGGAAAAATAGAAGTTTAATGCAGGGTAATGAAATTATAAATTTTACATTTTCTTCTCAGCTTGAAGAAGACCCCCTGGACAAAAGTGAATTTTAACTAGCTTCCAATATGTAAAATCTAACGACTTTTTGTGGTTTTGTAGTTAGTTGTGCTATTGCTATCTGTGATAAAGTGATATCAAATGGCCTGAGTGCATCAGTCTGGCAAATGTTGTAATAAAATTGGAGCCTGCAAGTGCAGTCACCTTATATGGGAGGCCATTTCTGAATGAAGGATATATTTGCAGCAGCAAGCAAGATCAAAACCACTAAACACATTACACTGGATCAAGCTAATGATCAGTTTAATAAAGCTTGTATTATGACAGCCAGAATCAGCCAGATTAAAGTGCAGAAATGCTTTCCCAAACCTGCTTAAAGGCACAATTTTTCTGTTATTAGTATTCCTTCCAGAAGCTCTTTTTATATATTTCTAATCTTTATGCTGATAATTGTGACTGTTTTTTGTTTGTGTAAACACAGGAGCACACAGAGGACCTGACTAGAAATACAAGTGAGTGAATTCAATGTGTAGAAAATATAATTAATTCCAGAAAGTGTAAAAACCAGGAAGGATGCTGTGCTTCCAGTTTGGCTTTTATCTTCATCTCCAATACCTAAATTTTAACTTTAGTTGTGGAGTTTGACTATCCCTCCTAAAAGGTGCTGCTGCTAATCAGAACAACAGCAGTACTCTTAATTTTGATGTTTCCATGTTCTTCCCAAACCTGTGAGAATTCATCTCTCATCTCCTTTTGTGACAACAAGTTTCATGGGTGAGAAGAAATTCTGTGTATCCAATTTGAACTCAGATATTAGAAATGTCAGATTTATAGCTTGTTCGGAAGCTTTTGTTTTCCCTTCCATGGATCATGCCTTGGAGCAGGACTTCAAAAGACATAGGGAAGTATTTGGGGGAGTAGGTAATGACAACTCTTTAACAGGAGTCTGGGTGGAAAATCTCATTTCTCTGGTTTCTGCTGCCCTGGTTTCTTCCTCTGCAGCTTCCTGTGCATCTGTTCATCAATGACCATGACCATTTGCATGTGAGGAAGGGGAAAATAGGTTCTGATATTGTGTTTAGCCCCATTCCTTTCCTTCATCCTCTGTGAGAAAAAAGGGCTCAAAAATTGAGGATTCCTGGCAGAACATCTTTGATGTCCTCCTTGTGGTCTCCTTTCCAAAACTAAATAACACCACTGTTTAGGAATTCTCCAATGAGTAAGATTTACTCGATCCTCTAAACTTCCTCATCAGGCACCTCTGAGCCTAGCCCTGCAATGCAACATTCCCAGTGAAACCACAGTGCTTACTTATATAATTATATTTATATAATTACATTATAATTACCCTCTGTATTATCCTCTGTCCCATTTTTAATGCATTTCAACATCTTGTTTGCATTTTGTTAATTCCCTTTCTTTTTCCTGAGTCCTGCTAAGCTCCTGGCCTCAGTGTTGTGTTGTGCTGATGTAGCTCCAGAGGTGCTCTGCCATCCAAGCAATTACTGTTGTCCATTATCAACGAATTTCCATTGTCTGTGGAAAACTCAAGGTCACACTCTTGCACTGCAGCTTTGGGCTGATCACCAAAAGGAATATGCCACTAATAATTACTATTTAAATGCTACAACTGATGAATAGCAAACACATTAACGGTGGTTCAGCTGTGAAGATTATGCTGGAGGAGGAGATTGCTACAACTGGAATCCCTGAAGGTGCTGAGTACTTACAATTCCTATTTGCATTCCTGCTGGGTGAGGGCAAGAGGGCTGTCTGGCAGGGTAGAATGCAGCACAGGTGTGTATGGGAGGTGGGCTCCCTCTAGACCATGGGCAGATCCCACTTTGAATAAAAATCTCAGCTGTCAGAGACCTGCTATTGCTTTTTCAGTCTGCGAAAGAAGACAGGACACCCCTAGAAAAAAATACACCCCTAGAACAAAGAGAAAAATGGGGCATATCTACTGCATATCTACTGCCTCGCAGGGACACACAGGGTCAATTTAATACTGACCTATATCACTGGGAAAGGTGAAGGGACAAGGAAAACATCACTCACAGGAAAGGGATTGCCCATTGCTGTTGCTTTGGGAGCTCCCATCTCCAGCAGCAGCAGGAATTCTCTTTGGGGACTGAGCCCAGCACAGAGGGGAACATTAAAACCATCACACTGCAATTTTCATCTTCTAACAAATATTTGCTGACATTCCATTCAGCTGTGCTGGAAACAATCTAGATTGCCATCACAAAAACTTTGTGAGGCCAATCCTCACCCAGACAGAGCTGAGCTCCTTTGAATCAGAATTGTGCCTGAGGGGCAGCCCCTGCTAGCAGTGGACACAAATTTTTGGACAGAATAAAGACTTGCACAGCCTCGAATGGCTTGTGCTGGTTCTGCCCCTCACTGTACCTGTACTTTGGCACAAGGAAGCACAAGATTTTCCCTGTTTTCCTCCACATTTTACATCTAAAGCTCAAAGCAGAAAAAATGCTGCCCAAGGATTTGCACCTGATGCAAACAGATCGTGCACAATGTATGTTTGCTCTTTGGGTCTCTGTTATCCCTCTGCAGTGTTACTGACATTATTTGTTCTCCCTGAGCTAATTTTTAGTCATTTTCAGGAGATAATGTGCATTTATTAAGCAGATCGATATTTTGCATGCTATGCTTTCAGAAAAGTCAGATAAATTATGGACTTTGCTTGACATTTGTCTTCTGGCGCAATAACGTGTTTCAGAAAGTCAAGTGAATTTATAAGCCAAGAGCTCCCTTTTCCTAAGTCCAAGAAAATATCCCCTATCAGCCATATTCTGACCAAAGTGTAGCTTAGGCACTGGATTTTTCATGAGCATTGCTTATATATAGCAACTACATTAGCCATGCTGCCCAATCCTCTCCAACCACCCCACCCTTGGAGATGGATCAAAAATTATCTTGTTACTTCCATCTCAGTTCTCAGATGTAACTCATCTGGATCCCACACCTTGACAATTTTTAACAGCTCTAGTTGCCAAACTATCTGCTCTGGCATAATCATAAAACCTTTTAGCATTTCATATTGCCCCCAGGAAAATGTATTCTACTCTCTGATATGACCTTCAGCTTTTTCTCTAAATACTAATGGCACAGAACTCATGGAGGCTTTTTGCAATGACAATCTCATCTGTCATTCCCTACTCATGTCTCCTAAAGCCCTCATTGACCTCAGCATTCCTACATTATTTCTGTGATATTTAAGGACCTTGCTGCTGTTTACCCATAAACCAGCTTCTGTCAAGCAGGCCCAGTTTAATTTTTCAATGCCTTTTTCTATTTTCTATGCAGTTTTTTTAAAGTAAAGTCATAATTAAACATTCCCTCAATCTTTTTATACACATGCACACAAATATGCGTTTGGGAATAGGTTTTAGATGCATTCTATTTTAGATAGGTATTTTTCTTTATTTAAACCTCCAGCACATTGGGGACACTCACAAAAGGAAGAGAAGAAATGATTTGAAAAAAAACCTTCATGTTTTTACATCCAAATCTTGAGGGTTTGGTACATCTGATCCTTGAATCATCTCTGTTTGCACAACCTGGTCTCAGCAGAGACACTTAGGGCCAGACTCTCATTCCTGTTAAGCTTCCTCCCATGCTATTCTTGTCAGAACAATATCAGAGGAGGTAAAATTAAAATAACAATGAGGATGACACTCCTTATCCTCTATACTGCCTTTCCTAGAAATTGAGATTTTTCCTGGTATTTTTCCTCCACATACCACACACTTTTCTAAGCACCAGGCTGGCCTATTCTCCACACGTGATCAGCTCAAATGCCTCATAGCTGGTGACAATTTCCCCATTCTCAAATGCATTTTCTCATAAATCTTCCCTTTTGCCATGTTGGTACCTCTGCTTTCTCTCTGAAACCTACACCCATAGGCTGTTCTGTCCCTTAGCCACAGCCACTCCAGGATCTTTCAATTCATTCTCATTAACCACCCCTCCTGCATCTTCACCACAGGCTTTGTGTATATGCAAACATCTCCTTGGTAGTAAAGCACACAGCCCAGGCAGAGAGGAATGATTCCTGAGTCCCACATGTGTCTGAGCAGCTCCTTGAACAGTCCAAACAAGCATTCAGCTTTTTGGGAGTAATATCACACAGAATCACAGAATCATACACAATGGCTTGCATTGGAAGGGACCTTAAAGATTATCTGGTTCCATGCCCTGCCATGGGCAGGGACTTCTTCCCCTAGACCAGGCTGCTCAAAGCCCCACCCAGCCTGGCCTTGAACACTTTCAGAGATGTGAATTTCTTCTTCATAGCTCACATAAACCTACCCTCCTTCAGCATAAAGCCACTCCCCTTGTCCTTTTCCCTTTTGAAAGGTCCCTCATCTCTCTTGCAGGCCCCCTGTAGGTGTTGATGGTGTCTCAGGAGCTCGAGATGACCACCTGCGTAGTTTAAAAGTCTCTGTTTTCCAGCCCGAGATCCTAAGAAGGAATCAGGAGTCATCTCCTGTAGTTTCCAGAGTTGTTTATTATATGTTATCTAGCAAATTCTTTCCCTGACCAGCCAAGGTTTGTTCAGCAGGTCAGTCCCGGGCACACTGC
>VRYO01002734.1:7269462-7281522 GCA_009812075.1 Sialia sialis | reverse complement strand
GCTTTCAGATTCCAGGGGATGGGTCATTTCTTCATAAGCACAACATCTGCTTCTGTTTACAGACTTGACAATCCTCCAGCTAGGTGATTGTTACCTACTTCCTTGCTGATTTAAGATTCTTTTTGATATTCTCTTAAATTTTCCTTTTAGGGAGTTTCTAAACAATTTATAAAGTCATATTAAATAATCAGCAATCTTTTTTTTTTTTTTTTTCTTTCCCTCAGGGCACTGTTGGGGGAAAAAATAGTTACAAAACCATCTAACAAGGCATAGTTTGTAAGAACCCAGGACAGTCCAGAAAACTACAAGAGAGCTTTCCCCAAATATTACTAACCAGCAGGATGAGGTCAGACCAGAAAAACCTTCAGGCAAAGAGAGGCAAGTAATAAAGTCACTTCCTCATGTGCACTTCTACTTTCTGTCTCTACTGCAAACCTCCTACTGAAAACAGGCTGGTACAGAAGTGAAGATGAATTAACCACAACTATGAAGGTGAGAAATAAACCCAGCTCCCCAGCAGCAGGAAACCCACAGGAAAGTTTGTTAGCAGCAATCCTGTGGTGTAAATGTGGCAATCAAAGAGAATGAGAAGGTAAATGATTCAGTCCAAGTGTAGAGAAACTAAATATATTTCTTTTCATTTCTCTGCCACTTCAGAAGGTGAATGGGAAATATCCATCCCAAGGTGACACTTTACAGGTAATGAAGCCAAGGTTCTCACAAAGGCAGATATTTCAAGAAAAGAGGTGAAAGAACAGTTCAATAAATTAAAAGGCAATAAATCACTCAGGCTGGTTGGTATCACTCCAAGAGTGTAGAAGAAATGAAGGTGAGTGACAACATAAACGTATATTTTAGTATCAAACCATTTGAGTCACAGCTTCAAAGGGGGAGGAGGTGCCTAAAGCAATGTCTGTTTATTAAAAAGGATGCCAGAGTGAGATAGGGATGGAGCTTTGCATTACCTTGTCTTGCCTCAGTAACAGGGAAGGGCAGAGGGGACACTGAAGAAAGCATGGGTAAAAGCCCTTCAGAGCTTACTACAGAGATTGGGTAGATATGGGCAAACCCACAAACCACTGTAGCATTTGCCAGAGCAATTGAGCCAAATCAGATGAGAAGGGGAAGCTGAGGTCAAGCCACTAAGCGTGTTACTCTTTCTCCAGAGAGACATAACAAAAAAGCTGAAGAATAACAGAGGACTCCCAAAAAGTCATTCCAGAGTCCTCAGGGTGGTATTTGAGTAATAACCCAGGGATGGAGGGGAATGGACTTGTGTCACACTTTAGGAAAGGTAGCATAATATCACATGGGCAAATTTATTTTGGCACCCTGCAGTGTGATGGCAAAGAGTCCTAAAACCAGAGAGTGGCTCCAGCTTCATCAGCCAAAGGAATGTACTCACACCTGAGGTCTCCACAAGATCTGTGGCTTCTTAGCCAAGAGATACCCACCAGCATATCCCACAGAAAGCCTGGGGAAACCTAGGTCAGAAATTATATTATTAATGTGCCATTTTTGTCTCCATGGCTATAAAGAAAGTCTGACCTGACTAGGTCAAAGACATACCCAGATATGAATTTTTCTGGCATTTGTACTTCAGAGAGACATATTCAGTACAGCCTTACTCCATGCCTTTAAGACATCATTCTTGTTTTTCCGCTCTGAAAATGTGTATTAAACCTGCAGGGAACATGCCAAAACTACAGACCAGATCCAAACAGGGTCCTGCCTGCAGCACATCAGCTGTGAGGACGTCAGGTGAGGATCAGGGGCCATGTGGTTTCAAAAGTACCACATACTCAAAATGCGAATTGAATCTTCTCAAGCTCCTCAATGCAGAACCATCTGCTAATTGCAGACGTTTACCCTCCTCACCTCCTTAGAGAAAAGCAGTGAGTGGGTTTTGAAGGGAAGGAGGATGAAAACTCCAGACTGCTGGAGTGTTTTCCTCGAGAGTTATTATCTGTTCAGCCAAGGATGAAGCTCCAGGGAGGACACCAAAACCTTCTAACCTACTTTTTTCTCCAGTCAAACGTTAAAATGCAGCAGCTGTTTCCTCATGGAAGGCAGTGCTGTGAACGTAGCTGGATTTTCATTCCACACAATCTTCCACGGAAGGGGAAGAGTATAAATTCACTCAGATAGATCAGTGTATCTCAGGCAAGCTGAGTAACAAGTTCTGTGCATGTTATTTATTTGAAGAGGAAAACATAAACTTTAAAACCTGTCAAAAAGATTTTAACTATTTATTCCTGCTTTCTTCAAAAAGTTCACTTTTTTCTGACCTATTTCTTTAAGGTGAGCACAAATCTGATCGAAAGAATAGGTTGCAATGACCTCAGTGTATCTGATGATGCTATTTTACAGGGACTGGGGGCAGGCGGAGGGAACCACACTGCCCCAGTGACAATTTAGCCACCAGATCACCCTGCAGCTCACAAGACACATTCCACATTGTAAAAGGCCAGAGTCAATGGTACAATCACAGAATTTATTTCAGATCTTGCTGGAGTTTCAGGTGTGTAAATTTATCAGCCTCTTCCCCTCAATTCTCATTCTCTCTGTTTAGGATTCTAAGAAGATAATAAGACATTTATTTTTTAGAGGCAACTGCCTTATATAGTTTCCTAGATTTCTGAGCAAAACATCTTTGCAGTCCCTTGAATTCTGGCTGCCAGATCAGTCAGGTCAGGTAAACAGCTTGAAGGGGTCAGGCCAAAAATCAGAGGTTAATTTAAATGGCAATCCAAGACCCATAACTTTAGGGGTGAAGTTCACATTTGCTGTGCTGCCATTAGCAAATTTAGTCCATTATTTCTGGAACCCAACCCCAGAACCAGGGAACCACAGAGATCAAACCCTCAGCTGTGACTCCAGGATGTGCAACCTACGTAAGAACTTCTCAGGTCTTTTGGTCCTCCAGCTCCAGTCCCCAAAACAGCCTGTGCTGGGCAGATCCAAGCAGCTCCAGGAACCTCACAGATTGCCAAAAGATCCCCCTACAACCTCCTGTGAGCCTGGTGACCCCAGCCTGATCTGCTAACTTGATGGGGAGCAAGAGCTACCCCAGAATACTGAAATATCAAAGAGGATCACCTGGAGCAGACCTGCCCATTCTCTTTGCAGATATCCTACTTATAGTATTTAATTGCATATAATTTAATTAGATCGCCCCAGCAGGCTGGGCTTGGGAAGTTTAGGTGATAATTTCTCCTATTCAAGGCAGCTAAGAACACTTGCTTTGCTAATGCAGGGAACTATTGGGCTGTTTGCTTTGCTCCTAGGGAATTCTCTGCCTGTCTCCCACACAAATATTAGCAGTCCTATTTGCTATCCTCAGGTATCAAGGATTTATGTGTAGGCATCAAAAACAAGTAGGATACATTTTAGGGACTTCCTGACAATTTTAAATTGCCATGAAGCCTGACTCACAGAAATCTATTTACAAAATCTCTCCTTTATCTAATGCATTAGCACACAAATATATGCAGAAACCCAAGAATATGCAAAAAAACTAGAACTGTTTGATGATCAGAGTCAAACTCAGTTTTGCCTGTGTCACACAGAGTTTAGTCATACCAAGCATTTTATAAGGTGGTTATATTTCTAGACAAACCTCTAGAGTTATGATATGGTTATATCATGTGTTCTATAATTTTTTATACTCTGTGCACAGTTTCTCAGTGTACCTTTTCTGACACTGGAAAGGTTTCAGTATTTTAACACTTGACATTTCTCTATCACCTGTCTTGCAAAGATCCCAAGGCAATCTAAACCAACAAGTATGTCTCATAGCACCACCATAAACTCCCTGTAATTATTTCCACTTCAGACACTAGGGAAGCTAACAAGAGAACTGTCTAAAATGAAGTTGCAGCAGAACCTGGAATAGAAATTTGGAGCTCTAGCTCTGATCTAACTATTAAAAATTCTGGCTACTACATGGATGCAATAACTTTTGCAGAAAGAAGGAAAAATTTAAAAAGAGCCTCCTATATAAGGAATCATATTTTCTCATTAGTTCCCTGCTGGTCATTCAGAGAAAGCAGACTCCAGTGGATGGGGTGGTGAGCTTAGGAGACTCAGGCTCATTCCTTATCTTGCACATTTATTCCAAGCAAGTCACAGTCTCTGCAGCAGTTTCTTTCCTGAGGAATAAAGGTATTGCCTTATTGAGCCAGTTGGAATTAACCCATTGCTTCAGCTGGTGCATTGCTGCAGAGTATTAAGCAGTATTGAAAACCTGCATGCTGGAGGAAGTTAAAATTAGCTTTGCTTCAGTTGAAGTTATCTCGATTTATGAGCAACTACTTCTTGAAGCTTTTCCTCTGCTGAGCTTTTCCTCAGAGCTCTGCAGCTCTGCACTTATGCTTAAGTTAAATGATTGTACCCCACCAGCTCTTTTGAGCAGGATAATTGGCAATTACTTATTTCTGACATATGCAGGAAATCTAGTAAAGCATAGTTCAAATTCTGTTAGCAGTGATGAACTCCCTTTGCAGAACAGTGCATTACAGTGCTCATCCCCACTGCCAATATCCCTGGCAGTTTTAATTCAAATCTCACAAGTATTATGTGCAGCACATTGTTTCTTATCTGCAAGGTCCATGCTAGAGAAATTCTTTTGTTGTGTAACCTTGAATCATTTTCCTAAACTTCTGGAAACTCCTGCTACCATTGACTGATTGAAAATACAGCAAAACTGATTTTATCTTGTTCCTCTTTATTTCCATGGCTGAAGCTTTCTGCATAAATTGTATTAATTATCTCTTGCTCTTGTTAAAAATAAATATATCTAGGCATGCAAATTGCCAAACAGCATCTCATCTTACTAAGACATTTTTAATGAGAGTGTGAACAAAACTGCCCACAGACATGCCTGGTGGAACTCTACCTAGAAACCAGAGTAATAGGCTCATTACAAAAAGATTACACATTAGATATGCTGCTCCCTCAGTGTGAGTGCGGATTATCTGAGTGCATTTAGAAAAAATCAGTTTTGCCACCAGTAAATTACACCATAGGCCATAGCATACAACGTGTGTGCAGCACATCATTGTATATCAAATATCAAATCGTGCAGTGACTGATTAAAAACTCATTAGTGGGTGTTTTACTGTTATAAAAGGGAAGTTTTAATGCTTTAACTGAAGTTAAAGATTGTGCAACAGAGAGAACCCTGGATAAAATGTTACAATTTGGGCCTGTTCACAGGTAGTAGGAGCATTCTTAGTTTTCTTTCTGAAGAAATTAAAAATAATTTGAAAATATTGGAAGTTACATTGGAAAGGTTTAAATTTTTCAACTTGTTCAAGTCCCTGCCTTAAAAAGCTCCGTCCATATTCAAATAAAATTTCTAGAGAGAAGCTAGCACTCAGACTAAAAGAAAAAATTTCACCCAACTCCAGCTGAAGAAAAATAAGTAAGAATAAGTAGGGAAGATTTTGTCCTCCATGCCATGTACAGAGAATTTCTTCAGTAATATCAAGACAACTTCTACAAGTATGTGCAGCACAAGATAATATATACTATATTTTAAAATAGAGCACCACATTTCTAACATTAGTGTTTATTGAGAAATTCTGTACAATTTAATTATGTAGTGTGTGAAGTTATTGACGTGGTAGTTTAAACACTTTTAAAAAAATTCACTCCGTTATAAGCTACTGAATTTTGCAATGATGTCACTCTTAGAACTTACCATTATCAATGCAATAAAAGAGAAGCCATTTCTAATTAGATTTTCTTAATGTGATACTGTTCATTATGGATTGATTTTCTCTTTCCCTCTGCTATTTCTAAATGAGTTAGGTGAAGTTTCATTTTTTTGCAAGGAGAGGTTAATTTTCACTGGCAAAGAAGCAGAAGAATTGTACAAGAGGTTTATGAAAACCTCCTTAGGCGACTTTGTCAGATCACCTCGGTGTTATGTTTCAGTATCATTAGCATTCAAGCCTCAAGCTCCAGCTCTAATAGATGCTGAAAGATTTGCAATATTATCCAAACTTGTGAAGAGGCTCAAACTTTTTTTCTGTAATGAACACAGACTGCACTACAGCAAAGTGCTGCTGCAACGAGGTGATTCACAAAAATAAATTGGCAGCTGCTGCTGAAGGGATTTGTAGCAGGGATTTTAGTGCAGGCAGGCACAGATAAATGAAGGGCCTTTCATTGAGGGACCTTTGTGAGTTTATGTTGGGAAGACAAGCAGTGTGAGCACCTGTCTCCTCAAACTTGGTTCTCCTCTTGGTTATTTTCAATTCAGTCTGGGAATGGAGAAATGCCATGAGGGGTGGGGGCTCCATTTGGCCATAATTTTCAAATTTCAAACCAACTCTTCAAATTGCACATGCTTAGCAAGTGCCAGCTGCTCAGCTCCCTCTGGATTTGGGTGTGAAAATTCTAAATGCTGTGCATGGTTTGAGATGAGGCAGCCAACAAACCTGTGAACTCTTATAGCCAAAGCATGGGGATAATTTCAGTTCATGCACCAAACTGGTGTGAGCAGCACAATTCCAGCAGCAGCCGGCCTGAGTCAACTTCCTTAATGCCATTTGCACAAATGTCTCATCGATTCAAAGATTAAAACTGAAGCAGAATATGAAGAGCTTTTGTTCCGTTCAGATAAGTGCTCTTGAACACAATGCACTGACATTAAGAAGAGTTAAGCAAAGACTCAAGGTCTTTTCCGCCGTGATCTGAGTCAAAAGTCAGTTTACCAACCACAGCAGCTTGGGCACAAGCCATCCCTTACACAATTGATAAATGCTTTCCTTCACCTTGTAACTCTTATGGATCTCTAAATCAATGACACTGACTTCCTCTGCTTAGTTTGCTGCGATCGAATTAGTACCATAAAACCACCTCTATCCTGTTTTTTTTTAGAAAAGTGTAGTAAAAGGGTTTGCAGAGAGTTTTGTTACCAATTTTCTTCTCAGCAAGGAAACATCTTTCCTGCTGTCACCAGGCACATGTGTCACACTTGGTAGGAACTAGGAACCAAAAAAGAGCTGCTGCATCCTCGAGAGGCATCATCCATCTACCAGTCTAAAACAAAGGGAAAGTCTTGAAGTTTAGATTGCTGCTGGATTTTTCCCTGTATTATTTAAACCATTTGATCATTTAAAAATATTCTTTTTGGATACCATGAACTCAGAGCCATGCAGAGAAGCATGTTTTAAGGCAAACTTCAATGAAACCATAGGGATAATTGAACACATGATAAAGCAGAAACAATCCCCTGCCTAAAAAGTGGAAGGAAAAGAAACAGAAAGACAAAAGAAGGGGGAAATCACATTGGCATCACAGATTGATCGACTCCATTTAGCCAAGTCAATGTGCTAGAGCCTTCTGCCCTGCCCTGCCCACTGTTCAAAGGGCAGTGGAAGAGAAGTATTGATAAAATTTCAGCAGAAGCTGAGTGCAAACACATCCTGGTGGCATCCTGGCATGCAGGGAAATGTAGAAGAGTTCAATGTAAATGCAATGACTCTGGGCTAGAGGAGTTGCTAGGAGATGTTGTCCTGCCTTGACATCATTACCAGCCTGTGACAAACTGTTCCAACAGCACAATAATCTTATGAGTCACAGGTCCGTGTGCCCCCACTTAGTGTGGAGAAAACAGTTCTCACCCAAGGGTGAAGCATTCTCCAGGCCTTTTATGTTTTCTGGGATTAATTCTTGTTTTTAAAATAAGTAAGTTACTGTGGTTTTGCACAGACCCCAGTAAATTCTACAAAACCCAGAAAAGTTATAGAGATCATCTTTACTAATACAATAAGAACAAGATTGGTGCAACATTCATGGCAGTCTGGAGGACACTGCTCTAAGCACCAGTGAGCTTTGGGTCCAAACCACTGGCAGGATTTCAGGTCCCAAGATCCTGAAGTCAAAAAGATCAAAGGGATTCCAGGCAATAGAAGGCCGAAGCCATGAAAAACGTGTAATTTCACAACTATAAGGCGCACCAGATCATAAGGCACACTTCCAGGTTGTCAGCAAATTTCCGAACTTTGTCCGTATATAAGGCACACTAGACTATAAGGCGCACTTTTTTTTTGCAGCGAGGATCCGCGTGCCAGAAAGTAACGAATTAGTAACGGAATCACACGATCATGGGGTTTACTGGCAGGTGCTCAATTTGCAAACATTTTTCATGGATCGGCGTAGCCTTTAAATGCAGCCCCAGGTGCCCTCCCCGTGCCGTGGGTGCTGGCACTCCCACGGGCCCCAAGTGCCAGCTGGCACAGCTTGCGGCTGCCACAGCTCAGCTCGCAGCTCAGCTTTGCAGCTCGCACTTCTGGGTTGGTAAATTTCCTAAATTTGTCCATATATAACGCGCACCGGATTATAAGGTGCACTTCCGGGTTTCGATCAAAATTTTAGTCAAAAGGGCGCGCGTTATAGTTGTGAAATTACTGTAACATGAATTATTAATAGCCGTCCTGCACTGTGTAAGTAAGCCACAGGTTGTGGCTGGGCAGAAGATGGGAGGATGTGCTACACAACTGGGTTAGTCCTGTTAATTTTGTAATTCTCACTGCCATCTTAAAATGAAGTCAAACTGAATGGCTGCAGGTTGTACTCCTCCCGCTGATGCTGTCAGGAAAATAATACCTGTGAAGAAACATGGGTGGAGAAACTCAAAGAAACAAAATCACAATATCTGTGACAACTCATGCTAAGAGAGGAAACATGATCTTGTCTTTAAGGAATACATGACAAAACTGGGTGTTTTCTCTCAGTCCTGCTTTACCACATTTGACAAATCACTTCTTCTGTGGCTGTGTCATTTGTCCCTAAGGCAAGGATATTGATGTTTCACATTCTTTCATCTTTTTAGATTAGAAATTCTGCAAGGACAGAACATTTATTTATCTTTACCATTAACATAGTACACCAGTGCTTCAAAAGCATTAATGGATTATACCTTCACTGCACCTCTAATGCTAAACAGTAATAATAATAATAATAATAATAATAATAATAATAATAATAATAATAATTCCCTTTTGGGAGATGGAGTTGAAACACAGCCCAAGCTGACTGATGTACCCAAGGTTACACAAGTGGATTGCAGCTGAGCCAAGGCTTTGGCTCCAAGTTTTCTCCCTACACTTTTATCAACAAAGCCAGAAAAAACTGGTGTGGAAGAGCCTGAGAGAGGTTACTTTTTCTGATTGTCCTTCCAAAAAAATGAAATAAACTCCCGCTAGGCTTGAAAGATGTTTCTAATGGATGTCCTATTACACTTTAAGTAGTGGGGATCCCACACTACTGAAAATTGTTTCTATTTTCCCTTTGCTTAACATTGCCATTATTTCCTGATGCCTGATGAGAATCACCAGTTGCTGAAGCCTGGAATTTCTTGCCATGATCACAACAAACACATTATTTGTAGCACTTCTTTCTAATACTTTTAATTGAGGCCTCCTTCCAGTGTCATTTTTTTCTCACATATTGCACAATGATTTAAGGTAACTTCTACATCAACTCATTAATTTTCTACTGCTGTAACCTGTGTCCCTCTGTCATCCTTTCAGCTGGGCACCTCCAAGAGGTGTTGAGTCTGGCTGTCCTCCAGGCTGGATAAAGCTCCTTAGCCTCTCTTCACACGGCCCCTCATCCAGCCCTTAACCATCTTGGTGCCCACCCCTCACTTATTCCATTTTTTTGATGTCTTTCTTTCCCTAGGGATCCCTAAACTGGACACAGCACCTCAGATGAAGTCTCAGAAGTGGTGGTCAATGGGGAAAGACTAGATATAAAGAGCAGAGAAATTGCTCAGAAAGTAAAGGCAATGTTGCTGGTTTATTTATTTGTGGCCACATTAGCCAGGAATTTATTTTGTGATAGACATGACCTGACTTGCTCTTGAATCCAAAAGAGAAAACTATATATGATTCTGCCAAGAAGAGAATATCAAGCTCAAGAGCTATTCCTCCCATCAAGCATTATAATTCCAAGACATATTTTGGGTTTCACCTCAAAATACATAAACACACTCCCTGCCCTCTGCACACCAAAAAAAGAACTCAGAGTGCCACAGATTTTCTCTGAATCATATCTTTAAATAGTATTAGGCCACTACGATATCAGTCTGGTTTTGCTGATGAATGCTTAATGGTTTTGGCTCATGATTACACCTCCAATGCCAGAATAAGTCAATAGGATTAGGCCCATTATGTCTCTCACATCTCTGTTCTGCACAGTTCAACTTCAATAAAATATATTTAAAGGGTATTTACCTGTCTCTGAGGGGTGGTGTAAGGATAAATTCAGCAGTATTCCCACAGCAGAGTGAAAATATATCTGAAATTTTCAAAGCCACCTAGCGGATTTTGATGTACCGTTCCCATTAATGTCAGTGGGAAGAGTATATCTCAGAAATCTCAGCTGTAAAGCACTGCAATACATGAAGAATAATGGTGAACACAAAATTTAAGTAGGGAACATAAGAAGATATACCTAAATCAGTGTTCCACATAGACATTTTATTTCTAATTTTTATGTCCTTATACGGGCTAAAGGAAATGAAATCAGTAAAATGTGAGTCATGTTTTCTAATTACCCTGTTAAAATAAAAACTAACCAAATTATTTTTGGAGATCAAATGTAATGATTGCCTCATTAATATTCTCTCTTTTCCTCAGGATGACCACACTTACTTCATGTTTTTATTAAATTAGTGGATTCGAGAACCAATTGCACAAATTGGCTTAATCCCCTTAGCAATGATTCTATACGTTGTATTTGGGAGATTCTGCAATTCGCAGCTTGACAGGAAATAACTTTTGAAGATTTGCTCTTTTTTAAGAAGTCTGGCTGCTGTTTTGAAATAACTTGAGGAGCTGAAACTCTTGCTTTCTGTAAAGTATTTCCCCAGCAAGGACAGCAGAAAAGAAAGGAGCAGCAAATGGAGGCAGTGGGGGGGGAACCCAACAAACCAAACACCAAAAACACAAGCAAATTATGAAATGAAAATTCTAATTTAGGAGTATTTCATTCTAAATCTTCTCCAGTGTGAAAAGACAACTTTAGTCAAAAGGTAATGGAGAAACAGGTTTCTAAACAGAACTTAAGCAGTAATCCTTAATATATTCTACTGCACTTGGAAATATTTTCCAGACTCACAAGCAGAAAGATTAAGTAATTTAGAAACAAGGCTCCCATTACCTTACAGATTAATTGAATAATGATATGTTTTAATAGATGCTTATATCCTAATTCACAAATTTACAAAGATTTGGATTCCCTCCAAAGTTGCTCATCCCTCCACACACTTAATTCCAGAGAGTTTAATAATTACACTCTGATGACTTTTAACCAATAGTTCCCCAGAAACCTCAGAAAAGCACTGAAATGGTAACACAAAGATGAAACTGTCTTAAAAAAAAAAACAGAACAAAAAACAAGCAAACATTTCATAACATTTTCAGAAGTAGAAATATCTCTTGTAATTTTTTCTGGTAAATATAGTCCTTCTGAATGAATCTGCTTAAATCAACTGAACTATCAGAAGCAATAAAAATCTGTAACAAAAGAAAGATAATGCAGTGGTAAAGGAGAACATTTTCAGCCCATCACTGAGAAATCATTAGCAAATTAAAAAAAAAAATGGAAGATTATTTTCAAGTAATAACCATTAATCTCAACTCACTAAATGTAACACACTCCCTGTTTTTCAACTATTTGAAAGCTTAATTCAGACATGAGAGTAACCAGGGATCCTTAAGAATGGTGCAATGTTATTATTGGGAGGTTTTTGGTTCACATCAGAATAGGAGGTATGTGAGTCCCCACAAGAGGAATGGGAAAACTTTAGTAAAAGATTAACAAATGAACCTGAATAGTTCCAAATGAATAAGAATTCTGGTGGCCTGAAGGAACATGGGAAAATGTGCACTGCAAATGATTTTTGGCTTTTAGTCATATTTCAGGCAAAAAGTAAGGAAAAGCAGATCTGAGTTAAATAAGATCAGCTAATTTGAATACAGATGCTAAAAATGTTGATTAACAGTACAGTAGTTTCACGATTATAAACCGCACCTGAATATA